>CM057458.1:1225750000-1225867500 GCA_016271365.2 Neoceratodus forsteri
TGCAGGACCGCAAGACCAAAGCCAGTTCTGCGCCTAGAGGCAATTTCCAGACTGTAATGCTTAGTGAAGGTGTAAACAACCAGGTGACCGCAGCACAGATCTCTGCCATGGACACATTTCTGGAAAAGGCAGTAGAGGTAGCCACGCTACGGGTGGAGTGGCCTTTGACTGCCCCGGAAGGGACTTCCCATATTTCGTGTATGAAAAAATGGATGCAGGTAGCTAGCCTTCGCGAGATGGTCTGCTTGGAAATAGCCTTGCCCTGGCACTGAGGGGCAAAGGCTACGAACAGCTGGTTAGATTTCCTAACCTCTTTAATCCTGTTTGTGTAGTACCTCAGGACCCGGTGCACATCAAGCGTGTGCAGCAGGTGTTCCCCCCCGATGGAACACTGTGGATAGTACACCGGTAATTCCACACTCTGGTTCAAAGTGGTTTCTGAAGCAACTTTGGGCAAAAAAGAAGGGTTAGTTCGAAGGACTACTCGGTCGTTATGAAAAATCAAATAAGATTCTTTACATACAAAGGCCGGTAGTTCAGAAACCCTTCTGGCCGAAGTGACAGTGACTAACAAACAAAGTCTTCCAAGAGAGGAAGCACAAGCCACAAGAAGAAGCTGGTTCAAACGGTGGTAAGGTCAGCTTCTCGAGCATGAAATTCAAGTCCCAGGGTGGACAAGGATTCCAGATCGGAGGTTTCAAATGAAGGATGCCTTTTAAAAAGGTTTTGGCAACCTCCATCTGAGCCAAGGTTTTGGCCTCCACCGGGAGGTGGTAGGCTGACACCGCAGAGAGGTGGACCTTAATGGAGGAATAGCTAAGGCCCACGTCAGACAGATGTGCGAGGTACTCTAGAACCTGGGATGCCGAGCACGAAAATGGATCCCAGCTCCTTGCTTGGGCCCATATCGTGAATCTCTTCCACTTCATAGTGTAAGTGGATCTAGTGGAAGGTTTTCTGGCCTCCACTAGAATGTGCGCAACCTCCGAAGAGACCCCAGAACGAGAAATCGCTATGTCCACAGGTGCCACGCATGAAGGTGGAGATACTGAAGGCTCAGATGCACCAGGGTGCCCTGCTCCCGAGTCAGAAGGTCGGGAGAAATGGGCAGAGGAACCGGAGGCTCCACTGCCAAGGGTCACAGAAGAGGGAACCAAATTTGGCGTGGCCAAAGAGGAGCAATCAGGATTGCGTGGGCCCCCTCTTGTTGAAGTTTCACCAGGACCTTCTGAATTAGAGGAAAGGGAGGAAAGATGTACAGAAACCTCCCTGTTCATGAAAGAGACAGCGCGTCTCGCCAAAAAGCACCATGCCCGGGAACGAGCAAGCAGAAGACTGGTAGTTTTGCGTTGTACGGGGAGGCAAACAGATCCATCTCTGGTCGACCCCATCGATGAAAGAGGTCTTAGACTACCTCCGACTTGAGCTCCCACTCGTGGGCCCGGGCCACTGATCGACAGACTGTCGGCCAGGACGTCGGCGACGCCAGGAACGTGAACTGCTGTCAGATAAAGGTTGAGCTGAATCGCCCAGTACCACACCCTCATGGCTTCTCGGCAAAGAGGGTAGGATCTGGTTCCCCCCTGCTTGTTTATGTACCAGACAGTGGACATGTTGTCCGTCTGTACCAGGACAGATCCCAGAACCAGCAGCGACTGGAATGCCTGGAGTGCATAAAGAACCGCCCTGGTCTCCACAACATTGATGTGGAGCATCAGCTCCTGATCGGACCAAGACCCCTGTGCCTTGTGAGACCCCAGATGAGCACCCCAGCCCAGATCTGAGGCATCCGTAGTGAGAATTTGAGTTGAACTGTCGGAAGGAAAGGGACCCCCTTCGACAAATTCAAGAGATCCTGCCACCAGCGTAGATCTCTCTGGAGGCTGTTGGAGATCATGACTTTTTGGTTCATGTCGTCCGTCCTCTGGTCCCACTGGACTCGAAGAGACCACTGGGTGACCCTCATGTGAAGCCTGGCCATTGGGACTGTCGAAATGGCGGCCGCCATCAGACCCAATAAATGAAGCACCGAGTGTGCAGGAATCCAACGGGCCTGTGCCACCAGTGTGGCCTGAGAAGCAAAAGTCTCGGCCCGATCTGATGGTAGGGAAGCCTTGCCCTGAACTGTGTCTAGTACAGCTCCAGTGAACTGAAGTCTCTGTGAGGGTACTAGTTGGGACTTGGGGAAACTGACCGTTATGCCCAGTAAAGCAAACAAGCTCAGGGTGAAAGAGAGAGAGTCTCTCTCAGGCTGGTAAGAGAGGGTGCTGAGAGGAGCTACTCGTCCAGGTACGGGAAGAAAAATGCCCTGGTGGCGCAGAAAGGCCGCCACCACCGCTAGACATTTGGTGAACACTCGGGGGGGGGCGCGCTGAAGAAAGGCCAAACGGGAGTGCTCGGAAATGAAAATGTTTCTCCCGGAAAACAAAGCGGAGAAAGCAGCGGTGGGCCGGGAGCATAGGGATATGCAGATAAGCATCCTGCATGTCCAGGAAGCACAGCCAAGAGTTTTGATGGAGCAGGGGAAGGAGCCCCTGAAGGGTCAACATACGAAACTTCTTGTGTTCGACGAAGATGTTTAGTGTGCTGAGGTCCAGGATCGGTCTCAGGTTGCCCGTTATCTCTGGAACCAGGAAGAAGTGGGAGTAAAATCCCCTTTCTATTTGGCTTAACGGGACAAGCTCTAAGGCTGTCTTTAGGAGAAGTGCCTGGATCTCTTGAGAGACTATGGGGACCTGATCACAAGGATAGAAGGACCGTCCTGGAGATTGAGGGGTTGGGATTTCACTGAATTCTATTGAGTGGCCTCGCTGGATGAGCTAAAGCACCCAGTTTTCTGTTGTGACAGACCTCCAACCTTCCAGGTGGAGGCCGAACCTCCCTCCGACCGGTTCCTACTGATGTACCGGAGGTAGCAGGAGGAGGGGAAAGGAGTCAGGATGCCGAGGGGAGGGAAGCTTTAGCCCCAGAGGCCTGTTTTTGAAATCTGGACTGTGGGGTTTGAGCTCCTGATCCAGGTGTGCGTTTCCTTTGCCTGGCGCTTAGCCTGGGATTTGTTCCACCTTCTTTGGTGGTGAAAGGGCTGCTTTTTCTGTCCCGTCTTGAATAAGGAGCGGACGTCCCTCAAGGAGCGTCAGCTCTCCTGCAGCCCGGTAATGATGTCTTCAGCGTCGCCGCCAAAGAGGACAGAATCCCTGAAAGGGGCATCCAGAGAGAACTGCACATCCT
Organism: Neoceratodus forsteri; assembly: GCA_016271365.2. Lineage (NCBI taxonomy): Eukaryota > Metazoa > Chordata > Ceratodontiformes > Ceratodontidae > Neoceratodus > Neoceratodus forsteri. Next base: position 1,225,753,229 of record CM057458.1, read on the forward strand.
GTGCCAGTCCTGCTATATGAAGCCAGGATAGGCGTCAGAGGCAGATCCCCGTGGCAGCTGCTCTCGCCATTGAGTCCACAGAGTCATAAGTAGCCCGAAGGGCATGGCCGCATGAGGATTTCCCCATCCTTACTTTAGCCAAGAGCTTCTTCCTCAGGGTTTCTTCTTGAACATCCTGGAGGTACCTTTCAAGGTCCAAAAGAGAAGCTTTTTGAAAGGCAACCTATGCGTAGATGTATTGAGGGAACGAATCGTACAAGACGACGACGAATACATTTTTCGCCCAAACTGGTCAAGCTGACGCGAGTCCTTGTCAGGAGGCGAAGAATTCAGATGTTTGGGCTGAGCTGAGCGGTCATGAGCTGCCGTGATGACCATAGAGTCAGCCTTGGGATGGGAGTTCAGGTGAAAAATCCTTCCGGGGGATAACAGGTGCGGTCAGCTTTGTGGGAGACCGTAGGAATGGAGGATGGTTGTTGCCAGACTGTGGAAACTAGGTCCTTGTGAGGTTCCATCCACAGCGGAATGGGAATAGGGTCCGAGGTGGCCAGATTCAGGTGCTCCGCAAGGCGTTTGCGTTAGGGATCAACCTCTTTGGATGGCCAACCATCAGTCACTTGAATTGAACATAGCAAGTCTCCGAAGGAAGAATCCTCTGGAGGTGACTTTGGTGAATCTTTTGGAGGAACCTTCACGGGAGATCTGGGGTCCGACCCGTCCAAGTTGAAACTAGTGTCAGAGGAATCAGAGCCAGAAGGAACAGAAGGGTCTGGTTCATTAACACCTACCGAAATAGAGGTAGGGATTCTGGACACAGGAGGCAGTGGAGAGGTCACCGTAACCAAGGGTGGCTCCCTCACCAGCTGTCGCAACTCCGACACAAGCTGTGCTCTAGTCTCTTTCCACCAACGAGGGACAGACTCAAGTTCCGTCACCAGAGGAGGTGGTGGTTGATAACTCCGATAACTCTGGTACTGCGGATAGTGCCAGGACGGATAATTCGGATACCCTGGGTAGCCCGGCGTGGGATGTCCTGGAGTAGGATAACCCGTCATTGGGAATGACGACGTCGGAAAACCCGGCGGAGGCACCCAACCACACGTCTGATAATGAGTAACTGAAGGGGCGCCCACTTGAGGGAAGGAGGGTTCCTAGGGAATGAACCCAGATGAAGAGCCCGTAGGGGAAGGTGCCGTGGAGCCAGGAGGGGCATTGGGACCTGGGCCGCCCAGTATGGGGGGTGGAGGCTCCATACACGGGTCTCTGTCGGCAGCGGAATGAACTCTGGCGGCGGAGAAGAACCTGGCCGGCGGGGGGAGACCCTACGGGCCCAACAGCAGGTCTGATCGCGACTTTGCTAATGCAAACAGCAAAGGGTCGGGTGGCGAGTCTCTAGGATGGAGAACCCTGGGTCTACTGGTCCCTCACTCTATCCGACGTTGGGGGCCAAACCGATCGGAGGAGGCCGTGTGCCCTGTGCCAGAGGCGAGGGGTGACTTACAGTACCAGCAGGATCAGTCAACAGAATTACCACCTCCAAAAAGACGAGCCCCGGCTGCCTGCTCACCTCGGCAGGAGGGGGAGAAGGGGACCGGCCCAAAGAAGTGGACAGGGCGCCGAAAAAGTACTCACACTTGCCGGCCTCCCAGATGGCAACAGACTCCTGTCCCGGGGCTTCTCCTTACTTATCTTTTCCTTAGGGGGCGGCAACGACGACCTTTCCCGATGTTTTTGAAGCTCCCTTTCCATAGACGCCAAGCGTCGGGTCAATAGATGGGCCTCAAGGGACTTCTTGTGCCTGGTTCTGTTCGCCTGGTTGAAGGCCTGGCAGATGGAACACTCCTGGACGTCGTGCTTCGAGCAGAGGCAGAGGCGGCAGCGGGAATGGTCGTCCCTGTGCGGGATTTGAGCACCGCACTTAGAGCATTTTTTCTTCTGTCTAGAAGACATCAATTTGAAGAAAAATGTTTGTAAGACTTTTACAAGAGGCGAAGAAATACTTCGAGAAATACAACGCGGACATTAGCTATTCTGACACGAGCCGAACATGACTGAAGCGACGGTGGGAAAGAACTGGAGAGTGGGCGTGGGACCGCCTTTATAGGTCTTTCCATGACATCACGCCTTGACGTCGGGGGCGGTCCCCGCTGATAATTGCTATCTACAAGTTTGCCATGCGGACCTGACGCCAGGGGGCACAGTCCTATATGTGAAGACCTACTGCAGGAACCCTCTCAAAGTAAGATTGTATAATACTAGAACTCACTATAGACAGTTAAAACAGAGATGGAAGTTACAAAAAAGGAAATATTGGTTTAGCCTACGAGTGGTCCCTCATTGGGAAACTCTTCCACGAGAGATGGTCGAAAGCCAGACTTTAGAAATATTTAAAACAAGACTGGACAAACACAGTATATATAAGCTTACAGATAATAATAATAATTTGACTCTTACAAGCAAAAAAGGACGAACGTCTAATGAATACTATGATACTGCAACTATCTGCAAACTAGTGCAATTTTGAATCTACTTGTCCTCCTGATTAGTGGGGGGAAAAAGGCTGACCCCTGCACTCAGGTCACAGAGGGGCTCAAACACTGCACGGGAGGCTTGGGGCTGCTGCTGCACTACTGCTGCTGCCGGCCTTTTCAGGCATCTTCATATAGCAGTAAAGTAGTAAAAACTATTTTTATACAGGAAACGTACATGTCGTTTGGATAATACAATCCAGTTTTCAAGACAGTCCTGTGACAGTTCATCTCCTCTGGACCCAAACACACTTGGAATGGGAGATGCATCGAGGGGGACCAACGTTGCACACTTTCGAGGCTTTATCCTCAAGTGCCAGTGATCTCAGCTCCGCCGCACAACTAACACTCTTGCTCTTTTCTCGGACCTCAATCTCAGCTCTGCACTCTTCCAGTGCGCACAAAGGGGTCACACTGCCATGCACACTCCAACCCAGCCAACTGTGCAGTAGAATGGTCCGATCATGGAACAAAACAAAATCTGTTCCCATCCCAGCAGGGAATTAAAGAAAATCTGGTCCTCTCCCCCAACTACATACGAACACACAAAGAAGTCAACAGAAGAAGGCCATTTGGTCTATCAAGTCTGCTCGTATTGCAGGGTCTACAGCTAGAGCTACTGTTCCTGACCTCCCTTCCCCACTCCCCCATCCTCCCTACGCACGATCCTTACCTTCCCCCATGCCTATCCCAGCCTCTTAAAGCTGCCCACTGTCTGCAATGAGATTACCTCTGCCGGCAGCACATTCCAAGTGTCCACCACCCTCTCTGTGAAGTGGTGTTTCCTGACCACTCTCCTAACCACCCCCAGCTTAAGACTGCGCCTTGTATTATGGTTGCCATTCAGCTTAAAGAGATTCTCCTTATCAACCTTATTTATCCCTTTCAAGTACTTGAAGGTCCAAATCATGTCCCTTCTCCCACCCCACCCCCCCACCCCCATCTTCCAGGGAGTACATGTTCAGTGCCCTCAACCTCTCTCTCGTATGCCTTACCTGCCATCATCTTTGTAGCCCTCCTCTGGACCTTCTCCAGCAGCTTAATATCCTTTTTGAGGTGTGGGCACCAGTACTGAACTCCATACTCTAGAAGCGGCCTTACCAGAGACCTGCACAAGAGCAGTATAACCTCCTCTCTCCTACTACTGATACCACTAGATATGCATACCAGCATCGTTTGCCTTGGCTGCTGCTTTCTTGCACTGCGTGGAGTGCTTCAGGTCAACAGTGATCATCACTCCCAGGTCCTTCTCTGATGCAGATACTCAGACTCCACCCAGGTAGTACTCTGTGCTGGGATTCTTGGCTCCAACATGCATAACTTTGCATTTTTTGGCATTGAAGCCAAGCTACCAGATCCTGGACCACCTCCTCAGCTTTTCCAGATCTTCCTGTAGGTTCTGTATCCCTTTAGCTGTGTCCATTCTCCCGCAGAGCTTGGTGTCATCCACAAATAGGCACAGTTTGCCCTTAATGCCATCCCCTATGTCACTGATGAAGACACTGAACAGCAGCAGCACCAAGCCCTGCGGGACCCAAATGGTTACCTCTCTGGTGCCAGATAACTCTCAACCCACAACCACCCTCTGGGTTCTGTCCCTCAGCCAGCCAGTTTCCCACCCATCTGGCCATCTTTTTCCCCCAAACCCAGAGATACATCAACTTCCCAAGCAACCTTTAGTGGGGCACAAGAGTCAAAGGTCTTGCTGAAATCACGATAGAGGATGTCTACCGCTTGGCCCCCCGTCTATTGTCTTAGTGATACAAAGAAGTCAGATTTGACACACTTCCCCCCCCCCCCACCATAAACCCATGCTGCCTCGCATCCTGGAGACCATGCTTCTCTAGATATTCCCCCAACCTTTCCCTTATTATGGTCTCAGTGACGGACTGGTCTGTAATTCCCTGGGACCGCTTTTTTGGAGGGGCACTACATGTGCTGTTCTCCAGTCCTGCGGTACCACGTCTGACTCTAGTGAACTATCAAATAGGTCTTCCAGTGGCCCTGCCAGCTCCTCTAGTACTCTTGGATGTACTCTGTCAGAGCCTGGTGATTTGTCCACCTTCAATGCCAGCAGCCCCTCCCTCACTACATTTGTGCCCCCCCTCCCCTTTTCCCTCCGTAAGGCACTGGTTCATCCTTCTCCCTGGTGAAGACGGAACAGAAGTATTCCTTTAGTATTTCTGCTTTTTGGATACACTTTATCACAGGGCCTTAAGGTTGGTCACTAACACCCCTTTTAATACTCGCCACTGTTCCCTCTACTTGCAGATTGGCTGGCCATCTCTTAGTACCAGGAGGTGGCAAAATGCATCCTTTTGGGTGCACAGAGCTCCAACATAAAACTCCCCCATATCTGCTCCCTGTTTAAACACATTTCTTGCGTGTGTACACTCAGAAAACTCTCTACATAACATTTGACACCCCGAGGATTAGAACCTGGTTTGGTTCCTCATCAGCATGCTCTGCCCCTCTATGGAACACCTTATTAAAATTAAAACACATCGTTGGTATTAGCACATTTAAGTCCATGCTCAGACCCTTATTGAAGGAACAATGTAACTGCTTTGCATAAATCAGATGCTGACCTTTAACTACACTCCCTAAGCGGTTCTCTAGCACTTATACTTTTCACTGCTCTTACCCTCTTCAACCTTGTCCCCCCGTCTTCACAACTTTGGCCTACAGCCTTCAACTCCCTTCCACCTCTACTGCTCCGGCTCCTCCAACACCGTACTACTGCCTTCTGCGTATTCCCTCAACTTGCGTCTCCCTCCAATCTTGCAATACCTTCTGTCGCTGCATTCTTTCCTGCCGACTCTGGTCCCTCTGTGCTATAACTTTAGTGCACGCTCGCTTTGCTTAATTCCACTGTACTTTTTTCTCTCTCCTCTTATATTCACTCTCCTTTCCTTTGTATCTTGCTGAATTGGCATCTGCAATGCCTTTAGTCTTCATCAGTTTAAGTACCTATACCTTGTGTATTTTTTTGTTCTTCTCTGTAAAAGTATATATGAGCTTTGTGCTTGAGTTTCTGTATGTTATTAGTTTTCCTATTATGTATCTGTCCTCCAGGACCACCTTGCAAACGAGCTGTCTCAATGGTGTCATCCTGGTTTAAAAAAAAAAAAAAAATGAATTCAATCACTTTTCCACCCATTATCCTCAACCTCTCAGGTCTGACGATCCCTTCCTTCTTGTCCCCTTTCTCACTTACATAGCGAAAGGAAACCTTCTTCCCCCTTCTTAAATCCTTCAGCTATCTGCAGCTTCTTCTGTGCTGCTTAAGTCCGACTTCACTTGCCTCACTAGCCGACCTTAGGTAATTTTCCCTATCCACCTCGCTCTTGCCCTTCCTGAATTTTCTATAGGCCAACCTCCTTTCCTTTACTGCCCGGGCAACCCCAGATCTAAACCAGCTGGGCACTTTGGCCCTTGTGCTCCCCCCCATGCCTAATGCACTCATCTGTGGCAACCAGTATTCCTTCCTTAATGATGGACCACCTTTGGTACACCCCCATATCTGCTCTGATGCCCACCAGATGGCTCCTTAGCACTTCGCCCATTTTTCTGAAGTCCACCCTCCTGAAATTCAAGATTTTGGTCTTAGTCAGGATGCTTTCCCTGCCCATATCCAATTGCAACCACTGTGCAATGGTCAGTTCCACCCAGCGGCTCCCTGACTTATTTCCTGTACATGCTACCCATTTGTGAGCACCAAATCAAGAACCATCTCAGCTCTTGTTGGTTCAGTGATGCCCTGAATCAGGAAAGTACAGTTACGTAGGAAGTTACTGTAACAGTAAATCTTCGAGAGAGGTTCCTTCAGTAGGTCATCACATATAGGACTGGCGTCCGGCTGTACGGTAGACTTTTCTAGCAATACCCGACAGGGAACCGCCCACCCGACATCACGTGACTGACATCAGCACGACTGTATATAGTGGGCGATCCCCACGCCCGCCTTCCAGTTCTCTCACCAGAGCCAGGAAGAGGCCTGACAGCAGGAGCGGACAGGATTTGGAGTCCTGTAAACAAAATGAGGAGGAGGGAGGGAGGAGGAGGGAAAATATGACTATTGAAGGAACCTCTCTCGAAGATCTACTGTTACAAGTTTCCACGCAACTATACTATCTTACTTCGAGAGGGTTCCTTCAGAAAATCACATATAGGACAGAGTCCCAAGCAGTCCCTCCAAGGAGAGACAGACAGACAGAAACTAGGGAGAAAGAAAACTAACTCCAACGGAAAGAAATGAAGTACAGAAAGGACCCACTCTAGGACAGAAGGCCCTGCAAGATGGCTATGCCAAAGCAAGCCCTCTGCCTAGAAGCAATGTCCAGACTATAATGTTTGGTAAAGGTATAGACAGAACTCAAGTAGCAGTAGCACAAATGTCAGCCGCAGAAAAGTTCCGAAGGAAGGCTGCAGAGGCAGCCATGCACCTAGTAGAATGACCTCTGTTGGTATCCGGCAGAGGTTTATCGTACTTCTGGTAACAGTATTGTTCCAGAATGGAGCAACGCACCATGCGGTGTGTGGGGGATGGCCGTTAGGTGCCGCAGACTCCTCCTCCATCCCAGTTCTGTAAGCCGGAGAGGCGAAATAAGGATTAAGAAAGAGAGTGAGACAAGAGAGCCGAGGGACAGGCACAGGAAAGGAAACAAACTGAAAAAGGAATAAGCCGATAGAGGACAGGAAAGAGGAGAACTCTACCCTAAGGGACCGCAGGGCCTCACTCCTGGGGCGGCTCCGAGGGAGAGGGGGAAAAAAAAAAGGAGGAAGAGAGAAGGAGGAGGGGGAGGGAAAAAATTCTGCCAAGTTGTGAGTTAAACTGACAAAGGCTTGTCAGCTTGGAACCAAAAGCAAGGGTGTAAGGATCCCGACAAACAAAAAGTGGCCTAAGAAGGTTCAACTGAACCTTTTGCACAGCTTGATACACAAAAGGCAGACTTTCTACACCTCCCGCTATCCCCAACCCCTTACCCAAGCTGAGAGCTCACACACTGCCAAGGAACATAATCTGTTCCTGAGGGAGAGCGCCCAACTATGGTAGGGGAGCAAGGGCCCCACTAGCACATTGTTGCATGCCAATACTGGTGTGTGTGTGTGTTTTTGTGTAGAATCTGAAGCCCTACCGAGGGCACCCCTTTGGGAGGGCGGACAAAGAGAGTAGGAAACTCGTTCAGACTCCCCAGGAGGCAGAGTCAAAAAAAAAAAAAAAAAAAAAAAAATCACATGACCAGTTCCAAAAGGCAATTTGAAAAATGCTAGAATAGAGTTTGACAAGATCCAGAGATGCCAATGGGATCCTGGATCAAGGAACAGGACCGTTTAAGAGTAGCCTTATTAACTGGTGATTGAGCAAACATGGCCTTAGATGGGGCCCGCAGTGCACCTTCAATAGTAATCAGAAAGAGTTCCCTCAGGAGAAAGACAAAATCCTACTCGTTCTCCTCTCTTCCCAGAGTTATGCTACCTGTTCTGAGAAAAGAACGGGGACTCAAGTTTAGGGAATTAGGGTCTAAGGCCATGAGGAGAAAGGGAGGAAGAATGAGCAAGGTGGAGGGGTCGCCCAAGAAGGAGGCCCATGAGGGGACGGTGGGCAGGATTCAGTAATGAATGGTGAAGATACAAAAGAATATCAAGAATTACAGTAGGTACATAATTTTCATATCTTCCCTTGTCAATCTTCACCATTCATTACTGCAGGATGAGTACCAAGCCCCCCCCGAGAGGGACTAGTGTAACACTGAGGGAACAAGACTCATCCTCCTGTTGGTGAGAAAACAGGAGGAAGAGACCCTGGCCGCACTTGACTAGAAGCCTAAGGCCGAGGAGAGCTAGGAGGTGTCCCCTGATGACGAGGGGGACAGAGGAAGCCCCTGTAGAAGCCTCCTAGCCCTGGAAGAAAAGAGGCGGGTCCCTCGGAAGGCGGAGCGAATCACCCTACGCCGGGCCAGGGGTGACGATATTGATAAACGCCGCCATGCCATTCCCCACAAGCCTGGAAGCCACCTCACTGGCGTCGTAGGATGCCCTTGCTTGGTGCCTTGCCAGTTCCAGGCCTACAGCAGAGAGGGAAATGGCTGTGGACCATTGTGTGTTGCTCGTCCGCCTTAGGGAGTTATGTGGACTCACCGGCACCGTCATCAACTGGTTTGAGTCCTTTCTTACCAACAGGAGGCAACGGGTTATGATGGGAAATTCTTCAGTCTCCTTCTTTGTGGAGTCCCTCAGGGATCGGTACTGGCCCCAATGTTGTTCGTAGTGTACATGCTGCCCCTTGGAGGGATCATTAAGCAGTATGGTTTGAGTTTTCATTGCTATGCCGATGATACTCAGCTATATCTGTCCTTTGCCCCAGAAACATACAACACAGTGGAAGTGCTTAATATCTGTCTGGCCGAGATTAACGACTGGATGGCCTCCAGCTGGTTGCGACTGAACCCTGACAAGACGGAGGTACTGGTAGTGGAGTCGAACAGAGTCCGTGATAGGATGGCCTCTGACTCAGTAACTGGACTTGTTCTTGGAGCTGTGTCACTGAAGACCTCCTCTTGGGTGCGAAATCTTGGGAGTGATTCTGGACAGGGACCTAACCATGGAGGCTCAAATATCCTCTGTGGTTCGTACCTGTTTTTTCCATCTCAGAAATACTGCCAGGATCAAGCCCCTTCTTCTGCCTCTGGACCTCCCTACCTTGATATATGCCTTAGTCACATCTAGGCTGAACTACTGTAATGCGCTCTATCTCGGGGTCACAGGGGGATCTCTCCGAAAACTGTAGCTGGTGCAAAACGCAGCTGCCCGGTTATTGACTGGGCAGCAAAAATCTTGCCATATTACACCAGTATTGCACGAACTGCACTGGCTGCCAGACAGGTGGAGAATCCTCTTTAAGGTGGGTCTTCTCACCTATAAGGCCCTACACGGGCAGGGCCCTGGTTATCTGTCAGACCTTCTGATACCTGCTCTTTCTACCAGCCCTCTTCGATCTTCTAGTGGTGGCTTCCTGACCATTCCCAGAACGAGGCTTAAAAATCGGCAAGTGATAGGGCCTTTAGTGTTGCGGCTCCCGTTCTGTGAAATTCATTACCAGTGCAGGTCAGGGAAGCCCCCACTGTGGATATTTTTAAGGCCCGCCTGAAGACACTCTATTCTCCCAAGCATTTGATGTTTAGACTGGAACCTATTATAGAGTTCTAGAGTATATTGGAGTTACTTATTTTATTATTTTTGTATAAAAATTCTGTTTGCATTTCTAAATGCTGTTTTTATATTTGCACGGTGCCCAGAGCCTCCGGGATTGGGCATCTTTAAATTTTGCCTTGTCTTGGCTAGATTGCTCCGTATCAGGCATTGACGCTAGAAGCTGGGATAGCATCGACCATAAATGCCTGTTACTGGCAGCATGGTGTGCCTGATGTGACGCAATGCACAGCATCGCCCGAGTGGAAGAGAACACTTCGCCCTCACCGGTCAAATTGTAGAGAATCAGAGTCCAGTGGTCAGTTGTGCGCCAGGCGGCGATGCCCAGAAGAAGTCTCTAGGACACCAAACCCGAGGGTGGGTTGGGGAGAGAATCTAGGGACTCAGATGGGGCACAAGACCTCCTCCTGCAGTCTGCCTGGGCTGGGATAGGGTCGGCTGGAGACTGCCAGGTGCGGACAGACGCTTCCTGGAAGAGAACAGGCCAAGATGGCACCACCAAAATGCTGGGCACCGAATTCACACGTCTCCTGCTCAGTATCGTCACATATGACATAGGAGATAGAGATTCGCAACCATCCTCAATAGAAAGCGCTGATATTCAGTGAAATCAGCGTCTGATAAAAGGTGAGCAGAGGGTTCCTCTCCCTCCGAGGAGGAAGTCGAGGAGGATGGGGAATGCGAATGTCCAGAAGACTCCTGCGGCAGTGGGGAGAGGCGAAAATCCCGCTCATGCATATATCTAACATATGACGGGAAGGCCACTGCAGTGCCTCTGAATGTCTCCCAGGATAACTGCCCCGTAGGACCGACATGGCCTGGAAGAGAGGGGAGTGGCTGCAGAGGAATGTGGGGAGCACCTACAAGGAGGTAACTGTCCTCTGCTAAGCCTCTGAAATCCAGGGAACGGAGCCCGAGCTGGCGGGGTCCCGCAGATCAAACCAGGTCACAAGACGGAACCCTGTGGATGCGAACTCTGGAAGAGCCTAGAAGAGGAATATCCCCTGTGACACACCTGGGGCTGCATGGAACCAGAAGGGCAACCCACGGCAACGGTCCCTTGAGCATAAGAGGGAGGCGTCACGGCTCCTCCCTGCACCCATGCCCCTCACCCCAGCCCCTCAACCCCTCAGACTCTGAGGACACCCTCCTCCTCCTCGACCCCAGCGACAGGGTCCGTCGATCCTGAGGCCTCCCGAGGGGGGGCCCCCCCCGAAGACAGGACCCTCAGTCCACCCCGAGAAGGCGCAGCAGCACTGGATTCGGCAGCTGTCACAGCCCCCTCTGGGAGGACAGTCCCCATCCCAGACCCCCAAGCCGCCCTCCCTCATAGACACCAGGCCACTCCCAGCCTGGGAGTCCTCAGAGGAAGACTGATGTGGAGATTCAGGAATGGGAGCGCCGAGCTGCCTGACAACACATTCCACAGAAGACCCCGATTCCGAAGAATCGGGGAGCCAGGCCGGGTCCACCTCTGAATCGTCCGCTTCCGAGGAAGAGTCGACCAGAAGGACCTTTATGCTAGCTACCCCAAGAGTTCCCTGAGAAACTGCAACACGAACGGCGCCAGTGTCGCCCGCGACGCCAGCCACTCCCAGCGCACCCCAAGCAGATCCGGAAGCCTGCCCCGACCATGGCTCCAGCCAAGTCCCCTGCACCGCCCAGGGCACCAGAACCCAACACAGCGCTGCCCACGGAGTCGACAGAGTCCACGGCGCCGCAAGCAGCACCAAGAACCAAACCGGTGCTGCAAATGGCGCCGGGATCCAAGACTGCGCCAGAAGGCGGCATCGTGGGTCCACCAATGCCGGACCCAGCACCTCCGAAGAGGTGACTGTCGAGGTGGTGTCCCCACCGCAACCCCGGAAGGGGTCACGGCATTCCCCTGACACCGCAAAAGAGGCCTCCTCCTCAGCAAGGCTTGATGATGAGGAGACCTCCTCCTCACCAGACTGTATAGGCCTAGGAGGGGACCCGGTGGAAGGGTCTAAAGATCTGGCCTGGGAGGCCCGAGAACGACACCGTCCTCCAAAAGTCGTCAGGGACTTGCCGATTTTGAACACGCGGACTTAAGAGAACACGGCAGTCCATCGAGAAACAGGCGTCGCATCTATCCATATCATGGTTAGGACCCAAGCACTTAAGGTAGACACCATGTTGGTCCGTCACAGAAGAATGCCGGCCACAGGAGCACCGATGCATGGGAGCACAGCCCGCTTTTGACTTGTGTTTAGCTCCCGAACCAGACATGATGCAAAATTAACTTAAACAGTAAAGCTCCCAACACTGTCAAAATAAAGAAAACGAACAGTCTTACCGGCCAACGGCGTCTGGAAATCGAACTGGGATGGAGTAGAAGGGTCGCTTTCGATCGAAAGCCTAAAGGCGTAGTACTGACTCTTGCGCAGCAGGTATAGCCTCAACGGCGGGAGAGACAGAACTGGGATGGAGAAGGAGTCTGTGGCCCCTATCGGCCGCCCTTCGCACACCATGTGGTACTTCGCTCTCGAGGGCGTGCCGACTCCTCCCTCCCAAAAAATAAACACACACACACGCACACCCCTCCCATAGTGGGTGCACGGCTCTGGCCTACACCCAGCAGTAATGAATGGTGAAGATTGACAAGGGAAGATCTTCCAGCTAAAAAAATAAAAAATGGGGAGACGGGTGAGTGGTGGCGGTTGTTTTTTTTAGAGCACTCCTGCTGATCAGAAATGTGAAGAATGCAGTTAGCTGTACAGCAGGGGTGAACAGAACTGGAAAATTAATCAAAATATCACTGTAGGCTAAACTAAAATCACAGCTTCAAGAATGGATACCCAACAACACTGTAATCTGGTTCCTGGTGAATGTCGATTCAGACAGCTGCAGGACTCTACGTCACAACATGTTCAAGACAGAGTGACGTTACGGAATGCATGAATGAACATGTCACCATTTGGACTGCACGCTCACACACCAGATACCAACACCGGAAAGATAACGGGCTGCTCCAGTAAACAGCCATATTGGGGTCGGGTGTATCTGCTGGGATGTCCTGTGGAACACTGGGGCTCAAAAGGTCACAGAGCAGCAATAAAAATTAGTTTTGCAATTCTGCTTTGCCACTGCCAATAAAGGGACCAGGTGCCCCCTTCCCAGCTCGGAGGAACAGCAAAGGGGAACCATTAGAGAAATATTATGCTGTGCAACACAATGAGGGCAACAGGAACCCATGGGAGGGCCTCATCACCCTTTAGCAGGTGTTACATTGTTACATGATTAATGGTCTCAGGTTAGCCATGGTGCCAATAACTGAAGTTACCACAGAGAAACCCCAGATTAAATTATATAAAAACCATAATTATAAGCCTTATAACTTGCTGAGCTAAAATTCACCAAAGGAGCTGTAGCATGCCAAAAAACGCTGTGGGTGGGCGCAGAGCATTAACACGGACATGCACACACTTGTGAGTGCACTAACACAATAGCACAATGTACTTAATAGGGATTGCACTGCGCAAATGGTTTTAGTGCTGCACAAGCATGCACCATGGGCGCACCCTTTAGACAATGGCAGAAAGCCTGCCGGAAGGAGCATGTGCACAGCACTAATGGCAGCCGCACAAACGGAAAACAGAGGTCTGTGGTGGAATACCACCAAAACACCTCCAACACTATTTTTACAGCTAATGTGCAAATTGTGTGTATATATATATATATATATATATATATATATATACATATATATATATATATATATATATATATATATATATACACATATATATATATATATACATACATATATACATATACACACACACACACACACACACACACACACACACACACACATATATACACACACACACACACACACACACACATAAAAAAAAAAAAAACCTGAGGCTTGGGAAAAGGAACAGACGCCAGAGTCAAGGCCCCACCAAGGTCCTACACTCCCAACAAAATCCAATTTACCTGTGTACCTTTAACACCCTAGTAAGGGCAGAAGGGTTCCCAATCCACACAAGGAATGAGAATAAAGGCAGGTTATTAGATTATAAAGCCATATCTTAACAGGCACAATTTTAATTTAGGGTTCTCCTTGAAACAGGCAGCCCAAACCTGCTGTGCAGAATTGCAGCCCCAAAAGAAATCCTGAAACTTGAAATTCTTAAGATAAAAGTAGCTCTGTTCCCTTCAAATGGCACAGCTAAACTGGGGAGCTGCTGCTGCACTGAATCCTCATATGCCCAACATTCTAAAGCTTGGGCTGTGCCATCCTCCTGGTAGGGGTGCACTATACCCAGTTGTTATGACAATGTGGAGCGCAACAGAAAAGTGCAGCAGAACAACAGGGCATAAACAGAGCTAGAAGGGGGAAAAATTAACGAGGGATGTGAGAAACTACTTAAGAGTGTTGGACAAATGGAAGGGGTAGTAGGAGCAAAAACTCTGGGGGTTTCAAACATGCATGGGACAGACATAGGAATTCTAGTAAATTAAGAAAAAAGTGTGTGTGTGTGTTTGGGGGGTGGGTGGACCAGCTGGGGTCTGCTGGAACAGAATAGGCAGGAGGAAAAAAAAAAAAACTGGGCAGACTAGGAGGGCCAAGTAGTCCTCTTATGCAGACAAATTTTGTGTTTGTCTATTGAGGGGGAGGGGAGGTGGCACAACAAGTGAGAGTTTGATACTGGGGGAATAAAACTTATTGCCTGGTGCTGGGTGGAGTGGATCTGAATCCCTGTGCACACTGAAGGAAGCACTACTGAAAAACACTGCTACTGCACCAAAGCCCTCCCTGTGAACTATATACAAAACCTGTTTAAAAAAAAAAAATAAAAAAAAAAAAAAAAAAAACACACAACATTGGATGTGGTCCGGAGAATACCACTACCCAGGCAGGTATCTGGTGGAGAGCAGCAAATAACCAGCCCCTGTGCCAGCCTGCCTTTTTACAATACAAGACATTGAGCAAGAACAATGAACGCTGACTTTTGAAATTGCTTTTTTTTTATTTTTTTTAAGTGCACATCCCATTCTTTCCTGTAAACAGAATGATTCAGCCACTGAAAAAGCTTAAAAAAAAAAAAAAAAAACACACTACCTGAAGCACAATTACTCAAAATCACAAAAGTAAAATGGAGCGCCACACACACACACACACACACACACACACACACTTATTTAGTGCTGCGCAAGTGTGCAGCGTGATGCCCCCCACCCAGCTACTCGGCTGTAAACATAAACACACTCCAAAACAGAAATGCTACAACTGTGTGTGTGTTAACTTAGTGCTCTGAAATCCCTTCACTGCTGCACAGTCACACTCACGTGAACTGCTCTCATACAGGCAATGGCAATCATGCCATTCTCTGGTATTAAAATAATGCTTAAAATATTTCTTGTTCCTTGATCGTTACAGCAGTACTGGGAAAGCGAAAACATGAAGCTGTCTCAGAAGTGGTACATTTCTAAAAAACAGCAGTTTCCTCTACTGGCAAGTGTATTAGTGGAAGGACTACTTTACTAGAACATTTGTATATCCACTTTTATTGATGTTAAGCAAGTCTTTTTTTTTTTTTTTTTAACTTTCTATTAAAATTGAAACCAATACCCATTTTGAAACTGCAATACCCACCAGGGTTGGACGGTATGAACTGTAAGTCCCTGAACTTTTGCTTTCAAGCCTCATTACGCCCCTGGGCTGGCAGGTGTAGCTCACTACCACCCACCCTACAGGGTATTACTGCTTGCTCGGTCATCAGCCCTATGACTTTAGAGCCAATCACTCACTGCCAGATCAGTCACTTGTGATGTCACAAATAGATGAGGTCACAATGCCTATGAGGTATGAAGAGGAAAAGAACTAGACATGTCAGCCTGTAGGCAACATCCCGCTTTTTACTTCACACTTATCGGACAGAAAACCTTCCAATGAGCAGATGGAAAAAGATAAATACTTCTGAAATAAAAAATACCTACTTTTAAAAATCTGTAATATTTTCTACCTCCTATATTTGATGCCACTATTTACACAGGATAACCCAGCCAGGACCCAATCTTGTTGTCCATACAAAGTCCCCGATTTTACAGCTGAAAGGACACAAGTTGAGTGACTTGCTCAGGGTCCATCAACATAGTAACTGGTACATGCAACCCCCTACAAAATATATTCCCCCCCCCATCCTAGACCTTCAGTGACCTCCATGACACCTTTTTTTGTTTGTTCACTTTTGTTAAGGGCTCCTGAATGGAAAAAAAAAAAAAAAAAAAAGTGAGGCGTTGGCCCGCAAGCACAGCAGTAGCTCTATTACTTGCAACACTGACAACCCAGGTTTGGCAACAAGGAAAGGAGAAAGAAGAAAGGAGAAATTGTTTAACCGAGAAAGGCACACTGCGCCAAAGCTTGTTTCCAGGTATGACCTGGGAGCACAAGGAAGTTTGCTCAGGTTTACACAGTATGCAAGTGGGGGACTGTGGGATTTAAACCCAGGTCTGCAGCTCAGTGCTCTTAACCAGTACACTATACTGCCTCATGAATCGCTGGAGGGCCAGCCAGGGGAGGTGAGAGCATCCCACTGGATGCTCTCCGCCTTAGGGAGGGAGCATGCTTGGCCCCCGTTCTACCAACACCTGGGTGACAACAGGTGGCAGTGCGCCAGGGCAGAGGGCCATGCTCTGATGCACAGTGCACACCAAAGCATGCGCATGCATTGTGAAGCTTCCTCTGCATCCCAGGGGAATTTTAACAGGAAACGTGAAACAAAAAAACAAAAACACCAGCTGGGTAGGACGACATCCTCTTCGCTGCCCCAACCGCAGCCCCATGCCCCACACCACCGACCACAGCTCTCCTTCCTGGACCACTGACCAAGTCTCCATCTGGTGGCCACCTGCCACCCCTTCCCCCAACAGCCACACCCTTGGGTCAAGTCAGGGTGCACTCCAGATAAGCCACACAAGTCCTGGAGAAGGCAGGTGATGAGGCTGGGTGGAGCAAGACCACCAATAAGGGGCCAGTTGACAGCAGGGATAAAGTAGATAAATGAAAGAAAAGTACCACCGTTATGTGTTATTAAAAAAGCCTTTAAATGACAGCCCTGGACCAAAGTATAAATTGGATAACTTCAAAGGTGTAATCCTGCCCCTGACAGAAATAATGCTCAAAGCATTGAGGTACCAACTGTTTTTTGTTGGCTATCACAATCTTTTGCAAATAAATATTCTGGCATAGCAGCTTTTAAGCCTGAACTTGGCATCTTGCCTTTGTGACAGACAAGTGAAAGCCCCATTCCGCTGCTCACTTCAAGTTTTATTAGCAAGGTACCCAGCTGGGACAGAGTGCTAAATTACCATTGTTCGGTCACAAAAAAAAAAAAAAAAAAAACTGGCAGTGATGAGGAAATCTGATATCAGTGCTGCTAAAACTCTGCAGGCCTGCACTCTACCTTCCTTCGTCCTTCTTCTTTGCGATCATAGGCACACTGCTGCTTGCACTGTTCGCAGGTTTGTGGAGGACCATATTTCTTCTCCGAGTTTGTACAACGTTGACACCTGTTGCCAATAAATGCTGCAATTATGTTGCAGTACTGACATGGTTTAGGCTAAAAAACAAAACAGAAAAAGGCAATGTATAAAGGATCTTAAAAGGCATTTCTGAAATCTCAATGCTACTCCAGCAAACCAATTTCCAAAGTTAAAACCTCTACATTATGGAAGGTGCCCTTCCCCAAAAACCCTTTTGTGTGGGCCTATTGCCCCTTGGGATGCGTTTCAAGTAACAGCTTATACTACCATCAGCAAGGTCTCAAAACAGCTTGTTAAAGATTTAGCAATTGCTCACCTTTTCTGTAATTTGCTGACATAGCTGTCCCCCACCAAGCCATTTTGTTTTTTGTAGTAAAAGTAGGCAATCAGATTACTGGTATGAGCCTACCAAATCGTAGGGATTACAAATCACCCCGTGAGGTGTCTGCTATTGCAGTTCCGTAGGGAATATGATCTCAGGATTATGCTCATCTGTTTTAGTAATTAACTATTCTATGTTGGTAACTGAACTCTATATTGACATGCCTTCTACAAACCTTCATTAAAAGGTGCACAGAGTTTGCTCTATAACATGATGGAATTTAAAATTGTAATGCATTCACACATTTAGCCAACTTACAGTTCCATACTGCTTCACATTCTGAGCACACTTCTTGCAAATTGTGTTGGTTTTGCTATGAAATAAAAAACCAAAAACACAAATCAGCAAACCCACATGTCCCTCTTATCTCTACAATAAAACTTACGATCTTCATATAGTTCTCTTATTTCTGCAAGGTACTGATACAGGTCTAGTGGCTTAGAAAAACCAGACACACACATAAAAAAAAACAACACCTGCTGCATCCGAGACCTTCAAAGTGCTCCTACCTCTCTTGCTGGAACTCTGATCTGCAATATGTACACTTGACCATGGGATGTGCTATCCGGCATTCCTGGAACAAAACAGATCTGTCAGTTTTAAGTTTTGTTTGTTTGTTACATAAATACCCTGAAGTATCCATGTGTTACGTGGCTAAAATGCCATGTCTACTAACTTACAACTGCAGATGAGCTAGATGTAGCTATGACTGAGACACAGACAACACAGGATAACAGCTGAGGTCACATTCCCTGGCTATGTGATATACATGAGGAAGAGAGAGAGAAATGAGATTTTGGGGGGTGGCAGTGGAGTAGCAATATATATCAGGGATTCTATTAGAGCAACAGAGAATACAACGTAAAAGACAGGGTGGGAGAAGTACAGTGCATATGGCTGCAGGCGTCAATAGGATAAGGATCCTGAACATTACCATAGTTTTATGGACAGCTCCTCCCCATTTACAGAATCTGACTTACAGTTGGAGGGAGAAATTAAAAAGCAGCCTGAATGGCTAATACAGATCAAGGGTGACCAATGTCTGGAAATGAACTGGGAAACTCTGAAAGGCAATAGTCAAAATTACCATAGGATTCTTGGATGCAATACAGGAATGAGAGGGGCAACAAGGGGGAATGCAATCCTGGACCATGCAGCGTCTAACCAGCATATGTACTAAAAAAAAAAAAAAAAAAAAAGGGGGGAGAAAGGACAGATGATGAAGGGCACTGAAATGAGGAGAAAGGACAGAATGAGCATGAAGGATGATGGAAGCAAGGCTGATCTCAACTTCTGTGTTCACCAGAGGCCTCAGGCCCCATACTAGTAAGGATGGTGACATTTTGAGGGCCTTATGAACTAAGGATAGAGAATGGAGCAACTTCTGTGGAAAGGGTAAGAAAAGGCTGCAAAATCTAAACATTAATCACTCCTCTGGGTGGGACGGGTTTCACCCAAGGGTGGTGAAAGAGACTAGCCCAGACTTTAAAAGCACCCCTAGCATAACGGTTAAACAGCTCCTTTAAAACAGGTGGAAGTTCAAAGAGACTGGAGGGTGGCAGATGTGGTACTGCTCCAAGGGTATGTCTTGGGCGGGGAGATAAGGACAACCCAGGGAACTACAGACCTGTGGGCCTACCTTCCATAGTGGGGATGTTACTGGAAACTACGGTTGAGGAGCACAGTGACTTCTTGTAAGCGAGGGACTGCACAATACGATGCAGTGCAAGTATGCAAGGGGCACGATGCATATGATGGATTTCTTCATGGTGACACAATAGTGGACAGTAGCCAGGCGGTAGATATCCTTCACTTGCATTTCAGTAAAGCCTTTTATTCTGTTCCACACAACAGCCTGGTAAAGAGGGGGAGAGTTGGGGCTAGGAGGTAACTAAATGGAAAGCAAACTGGTTGGAATCTGAGGCCCAGAGGGCGGTCCTATTGCAAGTTCTTTAGGGTAAAGATTACAAGTGGTGTACCACAGGGGCCTATTCTAGGGACTTGGATGAAGGGTCACAGGACAAAATGACACTTTTTAGACAAACCTTACTGCAGGAAGGATAACAGAGGATGCAAGAAATATGATAAAGGATGCAGAGTTTGGAAAAATAGTCTAGCATATTCTAATTAAAATTCAATGCCAAGAAGTATGAGGTAATGGGAATCCAAAAAATAGCACTGGAACAAATACTACATACGTGTCTCACATATTTTTTTTTGGTTAGCATGCAAGCCACATAAGGTGGGAGGATCCTAGAAATGAAGTGGGAGAATGCAAGGATGCCGTGGGTGACAGGACTGGGAGGTTCAGTGGGAAGGAGGGGCCGGTCAGGACAGGGGGAGAAACAATTTTTTTTTTATATATATATAAAATATGGGGTTGAAACTAAACTGAAGGTATAACACCCACTATACAATTGCTTAATTTTTAAACCAATCAACAAAACTGGGATGCATTTTTCTGTAACTGGACTGGCTGAATCCCTAAATTATCAGCAGTTTTTTAATCAAATAGGAAATGGCTATGCTGATTCAGTTTCTTTCTACTTTAATTGTCAAGTATTATCCATTTGGGGACTTGTAAGCTTTTTCCCCTACCATCAGGGATTCCATTTATTTTTAGTGAAGTCTAAAATTTCCATGAGTCAAAATCTGGAAGTCACTGTGATTTTTTTGAAATCAAAATACTTCCAGGATCCTACCTGTGGAAGTCAATATTCCAAGAAGGACCAGTTTATGGATGTTATTACAATAAATTAGTAGTAAAATACAATCCATCATTTCTGACCTCCACCCCTACAATTTTGGAAGTAATCTAATTTTTTGTTTTACATCTTGAAGTCAATTACTTCCACCCCCTTTATTTTGGAAGTTTTTACATTATTTTTGAAGTGAAATACTCCAAATGTGGACTTATCTGAACCCCTGCCTACCGTTATGTACTTCTGGTTCTCCAACTGGTGTCAGTTGGGGGGGGGGGGTCAGTTTGTGAGCTGGTGGTCAGTTTGGCCACTAGCTTTTAAAATCTGGCAGCCAAATCATATTGTTAGCTGCCATAATTTTTTAAGGGTTCAAAAATCGCTTTTGAGCAAGTAACCAGTAGGCTGGCAGCTTTTAAAATCTGGTAGCCAAACCAATTTTTTTATTTATTTATTTATTTTATTTTTTATTTTTTTTTTTTAGTGGCCACTGGCCAAATAATTTGTCCCCCCAAGCTCAGTATGGAAATACTAGGCCTTGCCAGCCCACCAGTGCAGCTAAGGCGCTATGGCTTGAGAAGCCAGCAACCCGGGTTCGGGAACCAGCCTGGAGTCGGAGGGCCAGCTTGGGGAGAGAAGACTCAAGCATCCCATGGATCGCTAGCCTTCTCCAGGGAGAAAGGGGAACGAGGTTCAGTGCTTGACAGACCGCGGGCAGAGGCCTGAGGTACAGCAAGTGCTCGGCCACGTGGGGGCGCGCTGAGATATTGGCGGGTCTTGCCTTGACATCAGGAAGCACTACACGCCCAGAGAAGAAAAAGAAAAATGGCTCCCTGTGTCGGAAGAACAATAGCACCAGCACAGACTCCCAATCTCCTTGCCTGTTCGGCTGGTAGCCCAGGCCGAAATCTGTTTTGTGGTGTACGAGCCTCACCTCAACTCCCATGGGGCGGCGGGATACCAAGGCTACACTGGGTCGGGGGTGGACTACCATGGGCCCAAGCAGGAAGGAACAGAAGCACATGCCAGTACCTCCCAATGGGGCGCAGCACAGGGTAAGCATAAATAGAAAAGGAAAAAAGGAAAAAAATGGAAAAAGCAAGTCTTATTTATGTCTTATCTGTTAAGTTTATTCAGTAATTAACCTAGTAAAACATTATCACTTTAAAACAGACATTCTGAGAAGACTGCTCAACTTGCACATTAATGTTACTCTATATACACTGGGATTCAATACACTAAAATGGACTGGATATGAGAGAGTCATGCACAGAAGGGCCAAAGAGCTTCGCATCAGCAGAGGCACTTGCCGTTATCCACGACCCCTGGGTGGGGCTTAACAAGACGGCAGAGCAGCGCTGGACAATCAGATGCCAGTGCCAGATTATACTCCAATGCTTCATTCAGACTAGAGAATTACAATATAGCAGCAAGCACAAGGGAGGCTGGACTCTTGAGAGCTTGGTACCTGTAGGGCAAAAATACATCCAGGCAAACAAAAGTATTGCAAGAACTCCGATTTATTATCCAACACCTTCAAAAATGAGGAGAGCGTGGTACAAGAGCCCCAAAGTCCTCAAAAGACAGCTTAAATCCACAGAGAAAGCTACTTTTTTTTGTTTTATACTCATAAAATATATTTAAGCCCCTTCCTACCCCTGTGTTCCTTTGGAGGGATGTGGGCAACATGATGTGGGCTGATCAGGCCCCAGGAAGGTCTAGTATGGAGGGCACACAAGTGTTAATGCCAAGTTCCCCCTCATGTGCTGGTGCCACCGTTGACCCGCCTAGCCTATAGTCCCTACGTGGACTATTGTGACGTCACTATTTACCAATTTACATAGTATAATAAATGTAATTAGGATCCAGTGCATAGTGTGCTAATTATTTTTTGCTTATGTTTATTTATGATTTACTAAGAAACTGCCATGCCATAAGTGCAACCCTTTAATCAGATGCAATTACCGTCCAGCTGTACTACCATAAGTTACTGATTATGTTTACACATTTGTGGCCTTATACAGCGCCACCTGCAGCAATACAACAGAAAGTACAGTAATGTAAGAACTTACCATAACAGTAGATCTTCAAGAGAGACTCTTGCAGTAGGTAATTACACATAAGACTGACCTGGCAGGCGTCAGGACCCCACAGAAAAATTTCTAGCTAGCAGTCTCTGGTGGGGGACCGCCCCCACGTCAGGTGACAGACATCAGTATAAAGGGGTGGTCCCCCACGCCTGCCTTCCAGTTCTTTCCCGCCAAAGGCCAAAAAAGGCAAGACAAGAGAGAGAGAGAGAGAGAGAGAGAGAGAGAGAGAGAGAGAGAGAGTGGATGATTCCCTTACTAGAAAAGGAGCTGAAAAAGCTAAGGGGGATGGAAGGCGGGAAGGCATTACCTACTGCAAGAGCCTCTCTCAAAGATCTACTGTTACCGTAAGTTCTTATGTAACTAACTTACTTTGAGAGGGCTCTTGCAGTAGGTAATTACATACAGGACCGAATCCCAAGCAGTCTGGAAAAAGGAAAAGCACTTGGAGGAAGAAAACTAACCAACCAATGTAACCTCCAGTTGCATGGGTCTTAAGAAAGAAGACCTTGCAGTACAGCCAACCTGAAGCCTGCTCTACGGCAAGGCAATATCCAAACTGTAGTGTTTCGTAAAGGTATGGACAGAAGTCCAAGCTGTGGCTGAACAGATGTCTGCCGAGGACACATTCCTGAAACAAGCCACAGAGGCAACTACTCCTCCGGTGGAGTGACCTCTGACTTGACCCGGCAGGGTCTTGTGGTACTTGTCGTAACAGAAGGTGATACAATGAGCCAACCAATTTGATAGGCATTGCTTGGAAACTACACTGCCCTCTTTTGTGAGCAAGAGAAACAAAAAGCTGATCAGTTTTCCTGGGATTCTTAGTCCTGGAAGTATAGTATCTCAGTATCCTATGAACATTAAAGTGTAACCCCTTGTTACCCGGGGTTACTAGAATCCCAGTAAGACCTAGTGGCAGGCAGGGAAGGCAGCTTGTGAAACTCCAGTTAAATGGGTTTCACACTATCTCACTCTGTTCTCAGTCTCAGCTGAGACTGAGGGATGACATCACCAATAGAACTTTCGCAGCTGCATAAGCCACATTGGAATCAGCAGCAGAGGGAGTTAGATAGAACGTAGGGAGTTTTCAAAGGACAGAGTTCAGTTTTGTCTTCAGTAAGTGAAGAGAGAGTCTGCAGTTTGGTTTTTAAGAGTGAAGGAGTCATTGTCAAGTGGTGGAGACCGCTGTTCGGGTCTCAGTGCCCCTCCCTCCGGGGGGGGGGGGGAATGTAAAGATCCCCATGCAGATTCCTGGGGCAATCCCCTTAATTCTGCCAGGAAAAAGAAAAAGCTGCCTATTCAGTTCAGCCTTAGTTCTGAAAAGTTGGAAGATTTGTGATTCGCCTGTGGGGCACCTGCAACAAAAGGGTGAGTGTTTGCTCTAACATGAGAGGGCAAAAAATGTGTTTCTTCAGCCTGGGACATGTGAAGAAATCTAGGAACTGAGCTACAATTTGGGAAGCCTATAGGACTAGGTCAAACAAATGGAGTAGTGTCAAAAGCTAGAGTGCTGTGTGAATTCAAGTAATATTGAAGAGGGGATGCGACAGTTCATCTACCATTTAATCTACATTCAGAAGTTTCAGTTTTTCCAGAGAAATGGCCGGGTATGGGCTGTGGGAGCTGGAGGTGGGCAACCTCACCCATCTTTAGTAACCAGGTCCACCTCTACGGATTTCTGCTGTGGTTGCTACTTTACCTCATGCACTTGGCCAGTGATGAGGGAAGTACCCAGACATGGGTTGCAAAAGGGAAAATCTCTCTAGGAGTCGCAGACTCTAAGTGGTGTGGGGAGCCACAACAAGAGTAAAGAAAAATTTTTTTTGTGAGATGGGGAGTCATAACAAGTAAGAAAGAAATCTCTCTAGGAGTCGCAGACTCTAAATGGTGTGGGGAGCCACGACAAGATAATTGGTTCATTCTTCAAATGGACCACGGATCAAGTGGCCGGCAGGGGAGCCGGGCCAGTCGGGCTGTGTACCCAAAGGCAAGTCCGGCTGTGTGCCTGGTGGGTCCAGAGCCTGAAAACAGTATAATTGGTTCATTCTTCAAGTGGACCGCGTAGTAGTCTCTAATCTGCATTACCAGTAAATGTAGCCCCATGGGGGTCCGCCTATGCTTTGTTGTGTTCAGCCAGTTGTGAATAAAAGCCACACTGTAAAATCCCATTCCTGGTTCTGGACATTACAGTTATTGCTTCCTGTATTCGGATTTGCTTGGGTGCCCCTGTGCAGAGTAGCCAAACCTAGGTCCCCCTGTGCCGAGTAACCTCATCCTCACCGAACCCAGGTCCCCACCAGGTACTGCTGTCAGCTTCAACAGCATGCCACCTGTCGTTTGGCCAAAAGGCAGGGGTGAGGGGTTACACAAGGTATGCAAGAGGTACTCCCCTTGATTGGAGTGTTGCGTAAAGAAAGCGGGCAACTCAATGGATTGATTCAGCGTAGATTCCACTACCAACTTGGGGAGAAACTTAGGGTTGGCACGCAGAGCCACACGTTCCTTGTGAAAAATCAAATAAGGGATTTTGCACATCAGGGCCTGAAGCTCGGAAATTCGTCGAGCTGAAGTAATGGCCACTAGAAAGAGAATCTTCCAAGAGAGGAACTTCCAAGTCTGCTGAGGCTGCCGGTTCGAAAGGAGGCAGCATAAGCTTCTCAAGAATAAAATTCGGATCCCATGGAGGAGCAGAAATGCGGATGGGGGTCTCAATGGGGAACCCCTCTGAGGAACGTCTTAGAGACTTCCAACTGTGCGAACATCCTGTCTCCAAAAGGGACACGGTAGGCCGTAATAGCCGCCATGTGGACCTTCAAAGAGGAATGGCTGAGAACCAGGTCAAAGAAATGACGCATGTGGTCCAGGACTCTCGACAGGGCAAGAGAAAGGCTCAAAGTCCTCTGAAGAGGCCCAAATTGAAAAACGTTTCCACTTCATAGCATAGGTGGATCTAGTGGAAGGCGTCCTGGCCTCCATCAGAATATCTGCTATGAGCGCAGAAACCCCGAACCGGGCCTGAACTATGTCTGCAGGAGCCACGCATGCAACTGAAGGGATTTGAGACCTGGACGAACCAGGGTCCCCTGATCCTGGGTCAGCAAGTGCTGTGACAGAGGAAGAGGAAATGGAGGTTCCTCTGAAAATTGTTGCAGGAGAAAGAACCAAACTTGCCTGGGCCAGAATGGAGCAATGAGGATCATCGGAGCTCCTTCTGAACCGAGTTTGTGTAAGACCCTCGGAATTAAGGGGACTGGAGAAAAGGCATAGACTAATCTATCCCTCCAGTCAAGAGACAGAGCGTCCCGCCAGAAAATGCCTCGCCCTGGAGCAAACGAGCAGAAGGCGGAAAGTTTTGAGGAGACGCGAACAGGTCTATCTGAGGGGTTCCCCAGCGCAGGAAGACGTCGTCTACTACCTCTTGATCCAGTTCCCACTAGTGGGCTTTGGCGGAGGACTGACCGAGGTGGTCTGCCAGCATATTTTCTACTCCAGGAACATGAACTGCCATCAGGTGAAGGTTGTGCTGAACCGCCCAACTCCAAACTCATTGCTTCCCTGCACAGAGGGTAGAAATGAGTTCCTCCCTGCTTGTTGAGATACCAGACTACACACGTTGTCCATCTGGATGGTTAGATGACCGGGAAGAATGTAGGCGTGTAGAGCCTGGAAAGCATACAAGACAGCTCTGAGCTCAAGCACATTTATGTGTGAAGTCTGCTCGAGTCTGGACCAGGAGCCCAGAGTCCTGCGAGACCCTAGATGGGCCCCCAGGCCTCTCCTGAGACATCTGTTGTCAATGTTTCGGGGTGTTCGATTGAAGAAACTCCCCGCAAAGGTTCTCTTGCACCATCCACCACTGCAAATCCCTGACCATGGGATTGGAAACCAGAACCTCCTGATCTAGGTCATCCAGTGTCTGGTCCCATTGAGACCGAAGCATCCACGGAGAGATCCTCAAATGAAGCCGAGCACGAGGGCCTATCAGTATAGCAGCCGCCATGAGCCCAAGGAGGCGAAGAACTGACCTGACACCGACCCTTCTGTGACTGGACAACAGACTTGCTTGAGCATGGAGGGTGTCCACCCTGTCCGGAGGCAGAAAGGCCTTGCCGATGGTTGTGTCTAGGATCGCTCTGATGAACTGGAGTCTTTGGCAAGGAACCAGATGGGACTTGGCCTGGCTGATGGCGATACCCAGGCTGGTGAAAACCTGCAGGGTAAGGGAAAGAGAGCACAGAAGTTCCTCCCTGGACGAGGCCGCCAGTCGTCCAGGTACGCGAATACCTGCACTCCATGGGTACGCAGGTGGGCCACTACCACAGACAGGCATCTGGTAAACACTCGGGGGTGGGGGGGGCCCCCCCAAAGGAAAAACCAAACGGGAGGGCCTTGAACTGGTAGTGGTCCCCCTGAAAAGAAAACTAAAGGAACTTGCAGTGGGAAGGGCGGATGGGGATGTGCAGGTAGGCATCCTGCATATCCAAAGCACACAGCCACTGTCCCTGCTGAAGAAGTGGCAAAAGGCTCTGCAGAGAGCATTCTGAAGCGTTTATACTCCACGAACATGTTCAGGGAGCCGAGGTCTAAAATGGGCCTCAACGCTCTCATATCTTCTTTGAACTAGAAAGAAATGGAATAGTAACTTATCCCCTCCAAAGATGGTGGGACTGGTTTCCCCGCCTTCGAGAGAAGGGAGGAAATTTCTTCCAGGACCAGAGGAAAATGTTCCAGTGAGTAAGACTACTTGGGGGGGTCCTTCTGGGTTGTTTCTGAAGAACCTCGATTGAGTGTCCTACTATCAGTTGGAGTACCCAAGCATTTGATGTGATCCTGTCCCAACCTGGTAGATGGAAGGAGAACCTCCCTCCTACTCGTTCCTCTGGAGAGTCCAAAGGCTGTGGGAGAGGGGAAGAGTCCGGAGGCGTGGGGCAACGCAGCGGCCGAGGCTCCAGCAGCTTTGTTGGGCGGGGGAGTCTTGGTTGCTGGAGGAGCCCGACGTTTGTTGGCCCACTTGCCCTGTGGTTTCGCTTTAGGGCGGGAACATCTGCAAAAAGGGCGACACTGTCCCCGAGGGGGCCTGTACATAGAGTCCACGGACTTGAGTGCAGTACCCTTCTCCCTCAGGTTGGTGGTGATGTCCTTGACATCGCCACCGAACAGCACCGAACCCCTGAAGGGCACATCCTGAATAGCGGATTGCACTTCAGGGACCAACCCTGACACCCGAAGCCAGGCATGATGACGAAGACCTACGGCAAAAGCCGAACTCTGATCAGCTGCGTCCATTGCATCGCAGGTGGCACAAAGCATGTGCCGACTGGTTGAACGAGAGCATCGGACAAGATTAGCCACTTCCTGTTTTGTTTGGGACTCAGGAAGGGAATCCAGTTTTGATTCCACCTGACTCAGGATTGTCTTCTGGTAGTCCCCCATATGAGCAACATAGTTCAGGGCCCTAATCCCCAGGGTAGAAGCATACACTTTCTTCCCGTTCTGGTCCAGAAGACGGGACTCCTTGTCAGGTGGAGACGAGCCAAGATGTTTTGGATTGGCAGAACGGCCGTGAGTGGCGCTAATCACGACTGAGTCTGCCTTGAGGTGTACATTTAAAGAATCTACATCCTCAGGAGTCTGGTACAGCCGGTCCGCCTTCCTTGGAAGGGGGGCTAACGCGGATGGTTGCTTCCAAATAGTGGAAACAAGGTCTGCATGAGGCTCAATTCAGGGTGGAATCAATGTCGGCGCAGTCTCGGGCAGACCCAAGTGGGCAGCGAGCTTCTTACACTGTGGATCTGGCTCCAGAGATTGCCACTGATGAACTGCCTGGATCTTTCTTAGTAACTCCAAAAATGAAGGATTTTCCAGAGGAGTCCTTGGCCTGGGTCGATCTGGAGTACGTGGCTCGTCATCTGGATCGGAGCGTCCCCCTGAGTCAGAGGGAGAGGTCACAGATGAAGAGGAGGAATGCTCCTCCCGACACGGGGGAGGAACGGTCCCTTTAGGAAGCCCTCTGGGAAGCATGTCTTTCCCACCCCTGGCGCCCGAGGGCTCACCTCTGGTTTCAGGTAAGGGGGAGGGAGTGTCCCATCTCCGGCGTAAGGGATCCTGTGCAGGGTCTGGCGCAGAGAGACTGCTCTCCACCGCCCTCTGGTGAGCTGAGCCTTGGCCTCTGCCGACCAGGAAGCCAAAGTCTCCTTCAAATCCACCGGCCGCTGTGGTGTGGGTGGTGGAGGAGGAGGGGTAACCATAACCCGAACGGCGGAAAACCTGGCGTCAGGTAGTGAGGCACTGGATACTGCAGCGTCAGAGTGGCACCGGGTACTGCAGTACCAGGTAGGACAGCACCAGATTAAGCGGTGTTGGATACCCAGGTGCCAGGGGCTCTGGCGGCGCAGAAGGCCCTGGAAGAGGCCCAGCAGGGCGCCCAGGTAGCGTGGCCCCCGCGGGTATCTGGTCTGCCTGGAGCAACGCCCAATAAGGATCATCTTGGCGACGGTAGGCCAGCATCGCAGTGGCCGCCCTGTAGGGAGGGAGTTCTGACGTCAGCGTACCCAAGTCCTCCGTGTCACTCGGGGATGTAGGGTTAAAATCCCCGTGGTCCAGCAGAGGAGACATGGGAGCTTCGGTTAGCAACGGCAAGCGTTGCTGTGAGCCCAGGACATCGGCCTGGTCCAAGGGGTCCGATGTAGGCCCTTTTGCTGGGCATTCGGAGGGGCAGATCGTCAAGCTTACCAGCGTGATCCGGGTGGGCGGAGGAACCGGCGTCCGACTTATCGGAACCCTGACCTGATGGGGGTCATGACAGGCATGCAAGGGACCGTGCACTCCCCAACCCCGGAGGAGCTGGTGTCTTATCGGCCCTGTCCAGGTGGATGTCAGTGGCACCGGCGTCTGGCTTAGCGGACCCGCTCAACCCAGAGGGCCACGGAAGCAGCCTTTACGGGAGCAGTAGCCTCCTTTGCCCCGGAGGCACCCGAGGGGCCCAAGCACGTGCCCAACGGGAGGGATGACAACATCCTGGACATCACCAAGACGGCTGTTGAGAAGCGGTTCCCAAGTGGGGACATTACCTTGAGAACCGCGGCGGAGCTGTGGAGGTGGAGTCCCAGTCCTGGTGCTTCTTTTTCTTGGGGCCTTCGGGGGAAGTGGAAGCCTGCCTTAGTTTCTTCAGGTCCTTCTCCATGGAAGCCATCTTTTTCTTCAGAACGCGAACCTCCGTTTTTGGGTAGCTGCGCTGAACTGCTCGCAGTGCTGGCATTTCTCCACAGACTGGCCCGGGGTCTAGGCAGAAAAGGCACAGGGAGTGACCGTCCTTATGCGGCAGCTGGAAACTGCATGAGTCGCACTTATTTTTTATGCGATTCGGAGGGCATCGGGGACGACATCCACGGCCGTGAGAAACGCAAAAAAAGGTCAAACACAGTAAACTAGACCGACGTAAGAGTGATGAGTGAAGGAACTTTCACAAGTTGACAGTGGGAAAGAACTGGAAGGCGGCTGTGGGGGACCGCCCCTTTATACCGACGTCGGTCACCTGACATGGGGGCGGTCCCCCACCACAGACTGCTAGCTAGAAATTTTTCCGTGGGGTCCTGACGCCTGCTGGGTCTATCCTATATGTAATTACCTATCACAAAAAGCCCTCTCAAAGTAAGATCTATAAATTATTAGTATTTTTGATATATTTGTGATCTTAGAGTGTTACTTACTGCCATTAGGTATACTGCCATAATAAGCATAATATAAAACTGTTCTATTCTAATACAAATCAAAGTCGGCACAAAACTTTATACTTTGTATATTACCAAAATGTCAAGGTTATGTTCTGAGCAGCTCACCTTTTGGACCCACAGAAATGTTTTGTATAATTCACTTTGTGCATATATGATCTCGTTGTCCGAGTAACGGGACTGATGTTATCCAACTATAAGAGCTTATTATTCCTGCAAGCTAATTGAGAAAAGACTGATGACTGCACCTGGTGTAGAGAGTTCCAGTCTCCCGCTAATATATATTACTACTTACTATCCTTATGTACAAGTCTTTAGGAAATAAATTCTTAGTTTATAACAACAGTCTTCAAAGTTGTGTATTATCAGACAACCCTGGTTCAGAACCTGCTAGATTTGCAACCTGAAATCTAACAACCCTCCCTGCCATAGCATGTAAATAATTCACAGATTTGTGCAAAAGAACATCCTCGACGGCCCACCTGCATAAAGGTGCGGGAGGAGTGGGATCGGAGGGGGTTAACATTCAAGTATGTGAATTCTGCAGCATGTCAGACATGCACGGAGGGTAAACACCTGGAATAAGCATGGCCATCCCTACCTGCTTACGACAAGTTTTTGTGTGTACTGGGTCCTTAATATGTTTCAACTTTGTTCCACACTCTGAGCCTTGGAGAAGGCCACATACGAAATATCCTCATGCACACAAAATGAAAACAGATACTTTATGTTTGTTGGAACTATGCTCAATGCAAAAACGTAATGTCTCTCCATATGCCTGGGGCTGTTCTTAAAGACATGTTGCTGAGAATTTAGTTATCTTAAATAGCACAGGAAACAAGTGTATGGGCTAGAACACTCTGCTGTCAAAATGTAGGTGTGGCAACAGCTGAACTTCACCAATCAGACTGAATTAGAAGAGCCATGTCAGGCAAGGCAAGGGTAAAGGAGTTGAGAAATAAATTAATACAGTGGACTGTACGAACATACGAAATTTGCCAGCAGATAAAGGCCTAGAGGTCTATTAAGTCTGCTCGAATGTGCAGCTAGCACCCCTTATTCTGCAGCTGCCCCTTCCTTCCACCCTTCCCCTTCATTAACCCTTCCCCTTGTCCTGTCCCATCCTCGTTTGAAGCAGTCCACTGTTCTACTGCATACCACTTCTGCAGGTAATGCATTCCACCCAGCCACCACCCTCTCTGTAAAAAGTGTCTCTCATCTCCCTCCTGAACCTTCCTCACTCCAGTCTCATATCATGGCCCCTGGTGGCCCTCCCCTCCCTTACTTTGAACAGCCCCTCTGTACCCATCTTGTTTATTCCTTTCACGTATTTAAAGGTTTCAGTCATGTCACCCCTGTCTCTCCTCTCCTCCAGTGAGTACATGTTCAACTCCTTCAACCTATTCTCGTATGATAAGTCTCCCAGCCCCTTGTTCATCTTTGTCGCTCTGCACTGCACCCCCTCCAGTAACTTAATGTCCCTCTTCAGATACGGATGCCAGTACTGCACGCAGTTCTCCAGGTGTGGTCTAACTAATGACCTATACAGTGGCAGAATCACCTCCCTCCTCGAGGATATACCTTGCAATACAACCCAGCATTTTGTTGGCCTTTGCAGCTGCCTTCCTACATTGTGCCGAGTTGTTCATTGACCCTGTAATGAGCACACCCAGATCCTTCTCCTCCTCTGTCTGGGCTAGCTGCACTTCTCTAGCTGGTAACCTCTCCTTGGGTTCTTCATCCCAAAATGCAGCACCTTGTACTTTTGGCATTAAAGCCCAGTTGCCAGGTGTCTGACCAGGTTTCAAGCTTTGCCAGATCATCCTACAACCCCTGTCATCCCCTAGGTCATCCACCACGCCACTTACCTTGGTATCATCAGCAAACAGACTGATCTTGCTCTTGATGTCCCATAATATGTCTGCAATGACTATCCCAAACAACACTGGTCCCAACACTGAGCCCTGTGGAACGCAGCTCGTCACTACCCTTTGGTGTGAGAGCTCCCTGCCCACTACCACCCTCTGTTGCCTTCCCTGCAGCCAGTTTCCTACCCATCTCACCAGCTCTGCACCCGCCCCTGTGCCTACTAACTTCCTTCCCAGCCTTCCACTGAGTCAAATGCCTTACTGAAGTCCAGATACAGGACATCCACTGCATGGCCCCTGTCCAGTTGCCTAGTTACCCAGTCACAGAACTTGACCAGGTTGGCTTGGCAGGATCTGCCACGTATGAAGCCATGCTGTCTGCTGTCCTGTAGTCCTTGGCTCTAGGAGGGCCACCAGCCTCTCCTTCAGGATAGTCTCCATTAGCTTCACCCACTCCATGGATGTGAGGCTCCACTGGTCTGTAATTTCCCGGGTTCATCCTTGGGGCCACTCTTGAGGGGCACCACATGAGCCATCCTCCAGGTCCTGAGGCACACACCTCGAATGTAGTGAGGCATTAAACAGGTCTGCCAGCTGTCCTGCAAGGACCTCTGCCAGCTCCTTCAATACCCTGGGTGGATGCCATCTGGGCTGGCGCCTTGTCCACCCTCAGTGCCTTCAAACCCTCTCGAGACTCTGCTCTCCATGATTTCCCCATCTGTCACCCTCCCCCTTCTGCCATTTCTCCCACCTTGGATGTCACCCCTTCTTCTCTTTAGTAAATACTGGCATAGTACTCATTTAGTGCTCCGCCTTATCGCACCCTCAAGCCTCCACCCAACCCCTCCTTCCTAATCTTTACTATGTGGTCCTTACAGCCCTTTTCTCCTGATGTACTTAAAAGAAGTCCTTCTCTCCTTCTAATGCCTTGTGCCAGCCTGAGTTCCATAGATGCTTTGGCTCCCCTTACTGCCCTTGTCACCTACCTCTCCCTGTTTTCTTGTACTTCCTAAAGGCAGCTCTTTTCCTCCTTACCTTTTCCATGACCTCCTTGCTCAACCAGATCGGTTTCTTAGCCCTAGCCTTCTTGCTCTGGGCTTTGCAGCAGGTTTTGGTTGCCTCCACTTCCCCAGCTTTATGAGCTCCCACCTCTGGTTAATGTCCATACTAGATTGAATTCTGGCCAGGTACCCTTTACCACTTCCCCATCCTCCCAAAGTCGGCCCTCCTGAAGTCCAGCACTATTGTGCCAGATTCCACCCTTCCTTGCCCATATCCAATGTGAGCCATACTGAGCGGTGGTCACTCCCTGACAGCGGTTCCTGCTGTAAGTTCTCTCACAAAATCCCAATTTGCCAGCACAAGGTCAAGGGTATTTCCTAACCTGGTTGGTTCACTGACCATTTGCAGCACGAAGCTGTCCTGGAAGGCATCCAGCAGTACCTGCTCCCTTCTGCTCCTGGTTGTTGGGGTGCTCCAGTCCACTCCTGGCATGTTGAAGTCCCACACAATCACCACACTACCCTTCTCGCAGGTCCTCCTGATCTGTCCCGCTAGTTCCCTGTCCAACTCCTCCATCTGAGATGGTGGCCTGTACACCACTCCCATTCTAAGAATCCTATTCTTGGAATCCTGGATTTGCATCCAAAGTGACTCCATTACACCCTCCTCCCCTTCCTCCCTTACACACTTCAGTCCTTCCTTCATATAGTGCCACCCCCTCCTTTCCCAATCACCCTGTCCCTACGAATAACCTGTACCCTGGTACAGACAGGTCCCAGTCATTGTATTGGGTGGCCCATGCTTCCATGATGGCTGCAATGTCCACCTCTCCCTCTACCATGAGAACCTGTAACTCTGCAGTTTTCCTCCCAAGGCTCCTAGCACTAAGGGTAACCACCTTCCACCCTTCCCCCCCCCCCCCCATCCTGCCCTCCTTTCCTAACATCACCAACAGTACTTGCCATTTGTTCTTTGTCACTGTTATGGGGTAAGCTCATATGGTTTCCCAACCTGTGGTCTCTGCACATCTCTTCCCCAACTGCCACCCCCCACTCCTAGTTTAAATTCTCAACTTCCTCTATGTACTCCTCCATCCTCTGTTGCAACACTTTCTTTCCCTCCTCACTCAAGTGTAGTCTGTCCTTGGCATAGAGACTACTGTCCTCCCAGGTCCCTCCCCACCCCCTCCCAACAGCCCATAGGAGCTGTAGAAGAGACTTGGGAGTAGAAAATGTAGGTGTGTGTATATGTAACACTCCAGGGCTTGAAATAGTGAGCTCAGGGTTTTTTGGTTAAAAAAAAAAAAAAAAAAAAAAAAATTCAAAGAATATCACTTAACATTTTGGCGAGTAAAATAGGCCAGTACTCACCTTATCTGGTGTAATGAGCTCAGCAAACAAATCAAGAGCCGTGGTCTTAAACTTTAGGTCTGTGGATTATGGCAGAATGGTGGGTATACTTGAGGACAGCCTGAAGGGCATCAGGAGGTAGAAAATACATGGGCAGAAGGTAAAAGTGCTATAATAAAGGCATCCAAAGAGCAAGTAAAATAGACTAAAAGAGAAGAAACACAAGAAACACACAAAGAGTAGGCAAGGGCAGCAGTTGGGGATAAGATGACTGTATTTAGGGTCTGTAAACGGGTGATCAGACTGAGCTGAACAGATCGAAATACGAAGTTAAATTGGAGATTGCCAAGAAACTATTCAGAGAAACCAAGGCTAACTGAATTTAGGACAGCAGAGAGGTGAAGAATAATATCAGATCTATATTAGGTTCACTGTTTAAAGGTCAGAGGAGAGAATGCAGAGAAAATGAAGGGTAGAGTTAGGGTAGAACTATTCTTGAATGAATTTTCATAGGCGGAATTACAAGTCTACAGCTTGCGCCAAGCAGTCTTGGGAAACCACCTCAACCTAAATGTCTAATTTGTTTTTGAGATATTAATTGAATTACTGTTCACTTTCTTCAGGGAGTCCATTCCACAGGGTCACCACTCTGATTAATCCAGCACCCTCGCTTGTTCGTTTTATAGTTTTCCCCTTTAAGTTGGTACCCATGAGTTCTAGTCGTTTTATTTATAATCCTCCATTCCCCCCAGGATTTTTTAAATGTTAGCCACTGTGGCTAAAGTGACCCCAGGCTGCTTAGCCACTATGTAAAATCATGAGCCACACCATGCTATACACTGCCAAATTAGTTATTCTAAACCACGTACTATGCTACTGCTAAAAATGGTATGAACAGAAGGTTTTAGCCTCTGTAGCTCGGGTAACTTTAAAAATCGTAAGAAATTTTAGCCACACGCTAAAAACATTCACTGGTGGCGACGTGGCGAGTGGCTAGTGGGAACAGAATAATCCTTTTTTCTAAGCCCAGACATTCCCAAGTCTTCATTCCTATATGTAGCACAGATTAAACACAAGTCTCCCCTGGGTCTACAGTATATCCCAGGGTATACAGTCACAGTTCACCAAGTCTTTCTTCATAATCAAGGCATTTTAGCCTACTTAATTTTTTGGTGGCCTTCCTCTGCACCCTCTCAAGGCGTCCTACATCTCTCTTGTGGTATGGGCTCCAGAACTGGGCACAGTACTCCAGCAACGGCCTCACAAGGGAACAATACAATGGCAACAGCACTGAGCTATCCCTACTTTTTATATATTTCTTAATATACAGCTCATGCGGTTTACTTTCCTAACCACTTCAGTAATATGCTACTTAAAAGTTAAATCATTAGTTGCAAAGATACCAAGGTCCATTTCACTTTCTGTGCTCCCAAGTTCTGTGCCGTTTAGTCTGTAATTGGCCCTCATGTTTTTTTCCAAACTGCATTATGCTACAGTTTTCAGTGTTAAAATACCATTTTGTGCTGTAATGCCCATTCACCAACCCTGTCCAGGTCTTGTTGAAATTTTAGGATATCCCACGTATTCTGCACAATGGCACTTTACTGTCATCGGCAAATTTACTTATCCATGAGTTACCAGATGTTTGAAGGGTTGATACAAATAAATAGAGTGAGTCTCAAGACTGAGCACTGGGGCACCCCGCTGGTCACACTCCCCCACTCAGATACAATCCCCTTATATTGACGAGTTGCTTTCTGTCATTTAACCATGTCGCAATCCATTGCATTACAGACCTTTACACATTAAGTTCTTCCAAGCTTTTTGTTAATTCTACATGGGGAATCAAATCAAAAGCTTTGGAGAAGTCCAAATCAATCATGTCAACTCATAATCCTATTTCTAATGCCTTGCTAACATGTTAAAAAAAAAAAATAAAATAAAATTCTGGTTAGTCTGCCATGACCCTTTTGGCTGTCAAGTAATGTTGTGATGCATCCACAAAACCTCGGTCAGGTGGATAGGAAACCGGCTAATGGGGCATTTTCAGAAGGTGATTGTGGGGTGGGGGAAGGGGTCTAATCTCCCAGGAGAGTCATTAGCAGGGTCCCACAGAGTTCAGTGCTGGGCCCACTCCTGTTTAATGCTTATATCTCAGACATCAGAAGCAGTATCAGGAGCAGGATGAGCCTCTTTGCCGACGACTCGAAGCTGTGGGTGGTGGTGGATGGGGAGGTTGGCTTTCCAGGAGGACCAAGAGACTCTGGGGAGGTAGTCACACACCTGGAAACTAAAGTGCAACACTGGGAAATGCAGAGTTCTTCACCAGGGGGCCAAAACCCCAGCTCATGTGTGCACCTTGGGAGAGGAGACACTGCAAGTTTCTAGGGGGAGAAGGACCTCGGGGTGGTAGTAGGTGCCAAAATGAACTTGGAGCAGTTTAGAAGGGCTGCGGCCCAAGCTAATAAAGTGCTGGGGTGCACAGCTAGAGGAATAACCTCAAGGAGCCGAGAGGTGCTCCTTCCGCTGTATAACTTCCTGGTTATGCCACATCTTGAATACTGCATGTAGTTTTGGCATCCTTACTTAAAAAAGGATACTGCTCTTCTGGAGAGGGTCCAGAGTAGGGCCACCAGAATGCTACAGGGTCTAGGGGAAAACCCTATGGGGAACGGCTACAGGAGCTCAACCTGTACTCGCTGGAGGAGGAGGAACAGAGGAGATATGACAGATCTTCAGATCTCAAGGGAATAAACAAGGTCAACCTTGATTGGGTACTGCAGCTGAGGGAGGTAGGGGACACTCAATGAGGCTGGTCAGTGAGAGACTGGGGGGGAACAAGGAGACACTACTTCACTGAGAGGGTAGTGAAGCCCTGGAATGGACTGTCCATGGAGCTGGTGGCTGTTTAAACTGTGGGGGGGTTCAAGAGGGACTGGGATCGGTATAGGGGCAGGGTGCATCCCAGAGCCTCGCCAGGGGTTGGAGGACCTCGTGGGTGCCATAACGGTGCCCATGGTGGGCAATGATCCCCGAGCAGACTTGATAGACCATTGGGCCTATTCTGCTAGCTTTTTAGTACGTTAGTATATGCCTTCACAAGTAGTCAATGTATTTTTCCATCACCTTACTGAGTATACATGTCAGACTGATGGGATGTGAAGTCAGTTTTTGCTCCCTTCTTATGAACTGGTGTTTCATTAGCAGTACCCCAGTCCCTTGGGTCGCACCCTTACTAAGTGATTCTTTGAACAATATTGTTATTGGGTCTGTTAATTCTTTGACCAGTTCCCTCAAAGACACATGGACAACATACTCCATCTGGCCTGGGTGATTTATCTACCTTCAATTTTTTTTTTACGTTTTTCCATGGTGTTATTTTTATCAAAATATATTATCTTTTAAAACTCGTGTTCCCCATCATATGATAAACCATTATTTTGATATTTGTTTTGGAAAATACTGAGAAAGTACTCATTGAAGGTACTGGCCATTGTTTGTTCATCTTATATTTATTTATTTATTTTTTATTTATTTATTGAATAATCAGTTTTACAACCTTTGAGTCAGAGACTTGTTTACAAAGGTACCTTGTCACAAGGGGGGGGGGAGACAACAATTAAGTCGGATTTAGACAGAGGTTACATACAGGTGAGATACATACATACGCTTGAGTTACATGCATCATTATATACACACAGTTGTTACAGTTGCAGTAGTTACAGCTGCCCAGTCGTCCATGGAGCACAGAGGACTTAGGGAGCTATTCGAGACAGGGATATGTTCCACTACAGGCATTTACAGCACCGCTGTCAATAATGTGTTTACGGAGGGATATTTTGAACCGCCAATCCTGGGATCTTTGCTATTCCCCAGGAAGGTGGTTAAACCAGGCCGGGCTTTATGACTGAAGGATCTTTGGCAGAGAGAGGTCCTTGCCCTGGGTACTAGGAAGGTGGCTTTGGTGGAGTTACTGGTTAGCACCGGCCGGACGGCTAGTTGGCAGGGATGCGGAGACCCTGGTGGGCATAACCTAGACAGGGATTTTTAGCCAGAAGGCAGGTGTGGTATTTCAGCCGCTCCTCAAGAGTGAGTATGTTAGTGGCAGAGTATAGCAGGCAAGTGTGAGTTGCTGTGGGTGCCGGTCAGAGCCTACAGGCTTTGTTAATAGAGGTCTGGACTTTAGATAGGGCGGAAGGGTCTGCCTGCCATATATTGAAGTCCGTAGTCGGCCAGAGACAAAACAGATGAGGTGATGGCCAATTTTAAGGCAGATTCTGGGAGGCAGTCTTTGAAGTGTAAAGGAGCCCTATCCTGGAGTTCATGGCTGAGGACAGGGTTTTTAGATGGGCGTGGAATGTAAAGCCTGCATCAAAAGTAATGCCTAGGTACTTATATGTTGTTACCTGTTCAAGTGGGGAGGAGTGTGCTAGGTGATGAGAAGGGGAGTATCCTTGGCGCTATTTTGCCGATGTGCAAACAGCATTGACTTTGTTTTTTTCAGGTTCAGTACTAGCCGATGGTTACTGAACCATTTTTCAGCTTGTAGGAATGTGCTTTGCAGCGTGCTTTGGAGTAGCAGCGGTCTGAGGTGATGCTAAGATCACTGCATCATCCGAGGAGCAGTATTTTGTTGGAGCAGGAGCTTGGAAGGGTGTTTAGGAAGAGACTGAAAAGAGTGGGTCCAAGGATGGAGCCTTGCGGGACCCCCGAGAGTACCGGTAGGCTGGTGGAGAAGGTCCTATTTAGCTTAACTCTTTGGGATCTGTTGTGCAGGTAGCTTGAGAACCAATTCAGGGGGCCGGATGAAAATCCCAGTTGGCTGAGGGAGTTTAACAGCAGGGGGTGGCACACGGTGTCAAAGGCCTTGGATAGGTCGATGAAAACTGCCCCTGCAAAATGACCTTTATATTACTAAGTTATTAACATGTACAGACCCCTAACTTTGCTGTTCCATTTTCTTGACCATCTAAGTAGTTGAAAAATGTTTTTTTGTTTTTTTTTTTGGGGGGGGTGCCTTTTTTGATTACCGATTTACATTCCTCTGTTTCTTTGAATTTAAAGCATTTACCAGTTGAGGGTTTTGTTTTTCATACTTGAATGCTCTTTTTATAAATCTACTGATCTTTTTATTTAGCCATACCAGGATTTTCCCCTTGCTATATTTTATTTTTTCAGGTATTTTCTACTTCTACGTTTACTGTCAAGGCCTCAGGCCCCTTACCAGACACTGCAATTAAATCTTGGGAGTCCAAAGTTAGGCAATACTGATAAATGGGGTTTTAAACGGGTTGCTAAACCTTTAAGTAAACATATCCCCATGGGTTGCTGGTTTACAACAAAAGGTCTTAGGGAGACAAGACTGCCCCTGGTGACTCCCTAGCAAGACCATAAGAACGGGTGAGGCTGCACTGGACCAGAGAGCTGCAGATGAGGGGTCTCTCTTACAAAAGATGACAAGAGAGTGGAAACCAGGAAATCAAAAGTTTGTGAGCTTCACTTCACCGCAGGCAGTATACAAGAAACCCGAGTCGAGGAACAAGACAGCAGAATTCCTTGAGGCACAGGATAAAAAGACAGCATAGTTATGCAGGGGAGGTTACTGGACTTTGATTTGGTACCAAAGGTGATGGGTAAAGGCCAGACAGTTCACATCTTCTTTTACATCAGCCAAGTGATTCAGTAGAGCACAGAAAGCTAGTATTAACAACACACAACATTATAAAAAAGTGGACAACCTGGTGTTTGTTTGGCGGAGGGGGACTACACAGGACACAGAAGGTGGTCCTAAACCATATTATTCTCAAGAGTGATGGTTGTGGCCAATCAGTCTCAAGGGATCAGTACTAGGCCCACTCAACATGTATGTCAGCACTAGGCCCACTCAACATGTATGTCAGCCACATAATTGAAGGGCTACAAGTCTTTTTACAGATGATATTAAACACGGCCAGAGGGTGGACATAACCAAAGGTGTTGAAACAAAGAAAAATTATGTAAAGAATCACAAGGTGGAACAGCACCTGGCTCCTGAAGTTCAGCGCCAAGAACTGTGAGGTCACGCACAGTGGGAATAAGACCCCACAAACTGAGAAGTGCTCGTTTTACAGCTCATGACTGCAGCATTGGCGCACTGTGTTGGTAACATCCTACAATGTAAAAAAAAAAAAAAATCAGGGACTGTATGGCGCACTGCTCTGTGCTGTTCTGGTTGAGCACACTTCTGAGATCACGCTCCCAAATAGGGCACAAGTTGCAGGTGTTTTGCCACTGGACTGGACATGTTCACGTCTCCACGTGGAAGCAGCAAGCCCATAGCAGTGGCTGCACAAAAAGTATCTGTGTTTTAGTGAGTGCTATTGGTAAGGGTGCTGGGCACAAGGGTTGGGGCCAAAGTCAAGTGCTTACACTCTGTTTAGCCAACAGCTGTCAGCAGCTGCATGCAAGGTGGCATGTTTCCATTTTTTTTTAAGTCAGGGTCACAGCCTATTTCAGGATTGCAACAAATCTGTAGGGCTGGGTCTTGGATATGACAGACTTGGGGGGGGGGGGGAGAGACACAGACACGGCTCAAATCAGAAAATGTATGTCCAGTTAATCCCCTCAAAACTTCTCTCTAGTTTTGAACTGTCATAACAATGCACAGGTTATCACAGACAAAAAGTTACTCAAGAGGTACGGAAAAAAAAATCTCAGTCCACTCTGAGCATTTCCTAGATTTTCAATGTGTTCTACTTTTATTGCACCCCAAAGCTGACAAGATTAACTGGAAAAAAAAGAAGTGCCACACATGATATAGCAGGAAAGTGAATAAATGTTTGGAAGGTGGGGCAGAAGGCTTTTTTCTATGCATTTGTGGCTGCACTGTGATAGCACAAAAGAAACAAAAAAAAAAAAAGGGCAGACTACAAATCGCCAGGCAGAGAAGTCAGTGTGACAAGGTGGCAGCATGGTTTGGAAATAGTGGTTTTAACCCTCCCTCCAGTCTGGGGGATTCTGCTTTCCCCATCGTTTCCATTTAAACATACCCCAAGGGACCCACACTTGCAATTTAAAAATGACTTACTTTTTGGAGCTCATGTGGTCAAATGACTCACTGCGTTTACTTTCTAGGGAAAAAAGGGATGTTATTAGCGATATTCATGAAGTTCACTTCCCAATGCAATACAGCATATGAGAAGGTAAAGAGGATGGTGGAGTGCATTAGGCTGGGATTTACCAGTCAAAGAAAGGTGGTGATTATCAAGGCCACTGTTTTTCGGTTTTTACCGGAAAACCTGGTAAAAGTCCGGAATTAGGGCTGCCTGAAAACCGGTTAAAACACAGATTTCATGGAATCTGGCATTTTATATCAGATCAGTAAATCTACAAAACTTGCATTTTTCTTATAATTCCTTCCTGTGCTAGTTTCAGTTTGCTTTATTTAAGGCTCTGTATATTAAGCTTTCTTTAATTCTGATTTTTTTATGCACATACTAAAAGAATGATAGCAGAATCCTGGTAAAATCCGGAAATTAGAGTAACAATCACCGGTGCAATTCCGGAATCTGAAGTCTTGAAAATGGAATTTCATTGTTTTATTCACCGTAAATCAGTGGCCTTGGTGATTATGCCACTAGATAGGTTTCTGGGGAGGCCATACCTGAAGTACCATGTGCAGTTCTGGAGCCCACACCTGAAAAAGGACAGGACAGGCCCGAACTGAAATAGCAGAGGGCAAACAAGATAATCCAGGGGCATGAGAGCAAGACATATATGGGCAGGTTGGAGAGCTTCAATATGTACTTCCTGGAGAACAGAAGGGAAAAACTAGACATAATACACAAATACCTACAGGGGTACAAGGCGGACCTCACCCAGCTGATGCAAGTAAACAAAAGTTCATCCACCAAGAGGGCACTATATAAGTTAGCTGAGGTAGGTGGGGGTCACTTAGAATGTGTTGTGCATGGAAGCCCCCCCCCCCCAAAAGGTGAAGTGGAATAGCCTACCCAGCACAGTAATCCATGCAAAAAAATTGCTGGGTTTAAAAATTACTAGGATGGCTGCAAAGGGATTAACCAGGGTAGAGCATGGATTTGAAGGAGCAGCCAAAGAGTAGCTCTAGATAGTGTTCCAAAGCAGACCACATGTATTCATTCAGTCTTTACCTGGCATACATGTTTAAATTCTCAAATTTCTTTTCTCGTGCCAGGATTCCACCTCAAATCCATTCATGCCACTTTGTATCACGTTACATTTTTTGGCATTATATTTTAGCTGTCAGGCACCCAGCTACTGTGCAAGGCTTCGGACGTACAAGAATAAGGACCGAAAGAGATCTTAAATTCATCAAGTATGTCTTGATGCCATACAGTGCCTGAATTAATCCTTCTGCAGGCTTCAGATTCCCTTTTTCTGTGTTCACCCTTCCCACGCAGCTTTGTGTCATCTGCAAAATGGACTCATCATGCTGTTCAGTCCTTTCCCCGAATCACTCATTCACTTACTGAACAAGACCAGATCCAGCATCGACCTCTGTGGGACCAACATGTCAGCTTTCTTACATAGGAAATTTTATCATTCAGTACCACGCTCTGTATCTTGTCCTATAACCAGTTCCCTTACCATTTTTCTAAGTGAAGCAGTGTTTCCATCCCAAGCGCTTGGTGTAGAAGATGGAGGATATGGGTGCAACTAGGGACACAGTTGAGGAGGTAAATGGCTAAAAGGGAAGCAACAGAGAGTTGTGGTTAACTGGATCAAATCAAAAGACGTGGAGATAAGGAGCAGGATACCACAGAGATCTGTCCCGAGTATGGACATCTTTGTTCATAGGCTAGAGAGGTGATCTAAGGTTTGGCAGTTGAAAATCAATGCCAAAAAGTGCAAGATAATGCACCAAGAGAACAAGAACCTTACAACAGAGTACTGAATGGAGAGGCAAGACAGCACTATGGCTGAGGAATGGAACCCAGGAATTACCATCAGTGACACCCTCAATCAATCAAGCCAGTCAGTCAGTGCAACAAGGCCTACAGTACGGCAAACAGGATGACAGGGTGTATCGGGAAGGGTACTGACAGCAGAACGAAAGTGGTAATACTACCACTTTATAGTACAGCTCTTTGGCGAGGCCAACACCTGGAGTACTGTACCCAGTTCTGAAGTCCTCACCTCAGGAAAGATAAGGACAGGCTGGAGACAGTACAGCAAAGGGTAACAAAGATGATTCAAGGCAAACACAGCAGGTCTTACGGGGAGCTCCTCAAGGCACGGAAGATGTACTCCCTGGAGACCAGGAGGGAGTGGGAGATGTTGTAGAGACTCAAGTTCCTGTGGCAGGGAACTACAGACCTGTCAGCCTGACATCGGTGGTGGGCAAGGTGATGGAGGGCATTGTCAAAGAGAGGCTGGGGGCTGACCTGGAAAAGTCAGGGTGCCTGGACGATAGACACCATGGATTCGTCCCGGGGAGATCGTGTCAGACAAACCTTGTGGAGTTCTATGACTGGGTGACGAGTGCCTTGGACCTGTGTAGACCAGTGGACGTCCTCTTTCTAGATTTCAGCAAGGCATTTGACTCTGTTCCTCACAAGGGCCTGTTTGATAAGCTGGGAGAAATGGGGGTGGGGAACCAGATGATCAGATGGATAGGCAATTGGCTCCAGGACCAGACCCAGAGGGTCGTAGTTGGCGGGATAGTCTCATCCTCAAGGAGGGTCATTAGTGGGGTCCCGCAGGGATCAGTCCTTGGGCCACTCCTGCTCCACACCTACGTCTGACATAGGGACAGGTATCAGGAGTGAGATGAGTCTCTTTGCGGAAGACTCAAACCTGGAGGCGGTGGTGGATGGGGAGAAGGGGAGGGTGGCCCTAGGGGACCTGGAGGCTCTGGAAAGATGGTCTAGAAAGTGAAGCTGAGGGTCAATGCAGGTGTTGGAAGGTACTGCACCTGAGGCTGTGAAACCGGCCAAGTGTACACCTGGGAATGCTACCAGTCTCATGACTGAGAGGACCTGGGGTGGTGTAGATGCCAAGATGAACAACTGAGATTGCAGGAGGGCAGCAACCACCACAGGATGCTGGGATGTACGTTAGGGGATCACCTCAGAAAGAGGGAGTGATACTCTCTGTATAACTGCTTGGTAGACTGCACTCGAGTACTGGGGTGCAGTTTTGGAGGCCACACTTAAAGAGGGCATTAATCTGAGAGGGTCCACAGGAGGGCAACCAAAATGATTTGGGGCCTGGGGACAGGACCTATGGGGAGAGGCTTGAAGAGCAAATATATACACATTGGAAGATAGAAGGGACCGGGGCATGATAGAGGTCTTCTGGGTTCATGAAGGGGTAAACAGGGAGGAGCAGTCAGGGAAGCCTGAAGGAAGGAGGAGGCAACTAGAGGGCATGGGTGAAGCTGAGGGGGAAAAGATTCATGGGGAGAAAGGAGGGAGGTGCTACTTTACTGAGAGGGTGGTGGGGCTATGGAATGCGCTTCATTCCAGGGGCTAGTGGAGACAGACGGTGGAGGGGTTCAAGAGGGGTGGGACAGGCATAGGGGAA
Source organism: Neoceratodus forsteri (assembly GCA_016271365.2). Classification (NCBI taxonomy): domain Eukaryota; kingdom Metazoa; phylum Chordata; order Ceratodontiformes; family Ceratodontidae; genus Neoceratodus; species Neoceratodus forsteri. Next base: position 1,225,798,149 of record CM057458.1, read on the forward strand.
GGGTTCTGGAAGCAAAATTCAACACAGCGAGAATATCCGAACTGGGAAGGGAGAAGCCAGAGAAGGCGTAGCAGGGTGCTCGGCTCACGGTGGTGGGGGACCAAACGAAAGCACATCGCTAAAGACCGCGTGCCTATTCTCACTGGCATTTTAGTATGTTAGTATGTAATTAAACAAACCAGGTGAACTACAGGGAAGAATACCAGGTCAATATCAAGAAGGCATGAATGGAAACTAACAGGAGGTAGGATCATGAGGACACAAGGAAGTGTTTTATAGAAAGGCTGGTGGAACAGTATCAGCTGAGGTGCTTAGCGCCAAAACAGTTAATAGTTTCAAGCACAGCTGGGATAGAGTGAAGGATTTGGTGGTTACTCGGTGGCGACAGAAAATGGAAAGGGAATAGGGGGTGGATAGGGAAGGCTAGGACCTTGGATGGACATTAGTTCCCTGGGTTGAATAGGGAACCCACAAGCAGACTGGATTAACCAATGGTCTTTTTCTGCCGGTCACTTTCTATGCTTCTAAACAGCAGGCGGTCACCACCCTATCTGAGGTTGTGCTCCTTTATCAGTTGTTGGGGCACTGTGAAGCAGTTTACATTTCAAACAGGTACGTCCCTATCTGGGGTAGGCACTAGCACAACATAAAGGATAGATACAGCTGTACATTTCAAAAAAAGTGTAGTTACTTCCTGTAAAAGTAGATCTCAGAGACTTTCCTTCATTGAGCCATACTTATGGAACGTAAGACACGGTCAGCATCAGGACCACATGGCAACTTTAGCCTAGCTGAGGCCATCCAGTGATGCCCATATTGTGTAGGGCAGCCTCACACGCCTCAGTTCTGTTTACCAAAAGAGGCACACACCGTCGAGCCAAACTGATGGGACGAATGCAAACTGCACCCCCATAGACGACGGATCAATGGGGGGGGGGGAACGACGACAAGGTGGGAGAGGTCTGGAAGGCGGCCCAGTAAAGGATGAAAATCAAAGGACAAAATCACTAAAACAGAAACATCCCAAAGGAGGAAAGTTGGTTGTGGTTACATGGCGGAGATTCACTCAAAGATCTACTTTTATGGCAAGTAACTGCACAATCTTCCATCTTCAAAAACATCCCCCTCCCTGAGTATTAAATAGCTGGTACAGCATAGAAAAATGCTACCCAAAGCAGGTGGTGATACTAATCATTGCCCCCGAGTCTATGGCACACTATGCTACAAGAATAAATATACATTTTAATTTTGCTACTCAATCTGTGCCAGATGCTATGCATTTTCACAGCTGATTAGCACCTTCGCATATAAAACTGCTAACAGATTTTTTCAGCTTATTTAAAACCCTGCCCTCCACTGAGCCACACCTACGGAACGAGACCCAAGATGCAATGCAACAGCATGTGGGAGAGAGGCCAAAACAAGGGGCAGATAATTTTATTTAAGTCCAATTACCAGGTAGGTGCACTGATTTAAGGGGATATTTTCAGGCACAACCCGGGCCTGAAAGTACGACTCAATGATAAGTACAACAGATAACAATACACTTACAACATATTAGAAAGAAAGTGTCTACAATAAGGAAACAGAACATGTTAAGCTAATACAAATGCTTACAAAACACTTACAAATGTAACAATAGCTAAGTTCAGATAGTAGACACAATACAAATGCTAGAGAGGCATATTTGGGGGATAACCCCCATTTCCCAGATAGGGCAGATCAATAGACCAGAAATCACATTAGTAAGCAGAGGGTGCATCAACATGGAAAAACAGGCAACTTCTATATGAGGGCAGGGTAGAGACAAAATCCCAAGATGTGAGACAAGCGGCAGCTGGCAAAGATGAAACCAGTGACAACAAAGCAACTGTTATAAGGCCAAAACCACTGCGAAAGCACAGAAAACCAAGGCCACAGGCCAATGCCTATGAGCGACAATGGCATGACAAGAGGGAGATCCTAAGGACCATAGACAAAGAAATGGACAGGAAGCTACCCAAAGGATGTCGACCAGGATAAGCCCAGTGATAAGCAGAGATGAGGAATGCCACATAAGATGACAAACCACAGCCATGAAAACAGAGTTCATGCAGGGGAATTTTAGCAGTTAAAATGCCAATAAGGCAAAGTCAGACACTGATGGTGGACACTACGATGAAGATGCAACAGAGCCACTACAAAAACAGAGGGCAGGGCAGAAAGGAGTGTCGACAGGGCAAAGCCATGCAATGACCACTACAGACAAAACTGGGAATGGCGTTGATAACCTGTGAGGTGTAGCCACAAGAAGCAGGCCCAGTCAGACAGTAAGAACATCAATGAGGCAACGCCAAGTGACACAAATGGCAACAGGGAACCTGAAGAACTGAACATAAGCAAGAATGAAGCCACAAGGTGACCAACAGAAAAAGCAATGACAAGTGGGAACAGATGCAGTGTAGAACAGTGAGCCAGGCAAACAGGACGAAAGCCAGAGGTGAAGCCAAACGATGAATGAAGCTAAAAACAAAGTACTGCAAAAGGCAGAAAATCTAAGAGGCAGAGCCAAGAAGCAATGAACAAAAATGGGAGACACCGTAAACGTCAACGTCGACCCAAAACAGCAAGAACGACAATGAGATTAAGCCAGGAGGAGGATGATGAACACACAGTAACAGGGTATACCGTTAGGACAGCGGAACATTCACTGCAAACAACATTACAGCGACAAATCCAAGTCCGCTGTAATGGTCTTGCGCCCCCGCCCCCTCTCCGAAACAACTCCAACCTGGAATTGATGGCTTTCGACAGAATTTGTCGAACCAGCTTAGTGGAAGCCAGTAACAGGGGGCCAGGCTGAAATGGCTGGAACCAACTGTGTCCTGGAAAAAGGTTATAAGGTCACCAAAACAACCAGAACTCATGCATGTTTTCTATAGCAATGAAAGCCACATAGAGGAAGCCAGAAGACAAATAACAGAAACAATACAGGCAGGATGGCAAAACAGATGATACTGGAGGCTACAAGGGCAGAGACGCATCAACTACATGAGGCAAATCAACAGCCAGCAAGGGAGGAAGACCAACGATGCCCACGGACAGAAGACAACAGCCACCACAAGGTGGGAGACCAAGGACGAGAGAACAGCAGCCTCAAGAGCACCAGCAGGAAGGAAGGCAGCAACGGATCCAGCAGCAACATACAGAGGTCAGCCAACCCTGTGTATAATGGGAAACTGAATACACAGGCCCCTACACTGACGTGAAACTACAACAACAAAATTTCAGCAAGGCCTTCGATTTGGTGCCACATGGGAGGCTGATTAGCAAGCTGGGATACCGGGGGCAGGAATGAAGATGGTAATTTGGATCAAGAACTGTTTGCAGGGGAGGCAGCAGAGGGTGTTGGAAGGGGAAACTCTTGGCTCCAAGGGCTGTGACTAGCAGAGTGCTGCAGGGCTCGGTGTTTGGTATTTTCATAGTCGACATCTCGCATGGCATTAGGAAGATTAGCCTTTTTGCAGACGACACAAAGATCAGGGAAGTGGTGGATGACATAGTGAAGTGGCAGGGGCTGCAAAAAGACCACAGACTAAACCAGAGTGCTGATCAAACACATGGCAACTGGGGTTCAATGCGAAGAAGTGAAATGTCATGTACATGGGAGCAAGGAACGCAAGGAGGTGTTAACAGTTGTGATTGGTGCAGATAGCCACTACAGAGGAGAAGAAATATCTGGAGATGATAATAGGGCAAATGAACCACTCAGCACAGTGCAGGAAAGCAGCAGCTTAAGCCAAGAAGATGCTCGTATGTACTGTTAGAGGTATCGCCTGGGGAGAATCCTGCCAATGGTATAGGACACTGGTGAGGTCGGCATATGGAGTACTGCGTACAGTATTGGCGTCCATGCTTAAGGAAGGATGTTAAGTTACTGAAGGGGGTCCAACGCAGAGCTACAAGGATGATCCTGGGATTAGAGGACAAACCCTATGAGGAACGGCTAAAGGAACTGAACATGTACTTCCTGGTGGAAAGGAGGAATAGGGGAGATGATAGACCTTTAAATAGTGAAGGGCATTAACAAGATTGGTACAGAGGGGATTTTTCAGTTTAAGGAATGGAGGAACACAAGGGAGCATGGTCAGAGACTGGAGGGTGGAAGATTCAGGACAGAAATGAGAAGGCACTTTTTCCCGGGAAGGGTGGTGTCTAGGTGGAATACGCTGCCAGAGGAGGTGGTTTCCTGCAAATCAGTAGGCAGTTATAAAGATGGGATGGGATAAAGTGAGTGGGAGGGTAACCATTATGAGGGGCAGCTGCTGAGTAAGGGGATGGCTAGCTGCACACTCGTGCAGACTTGATAGACCGTATGGCCTTTCTCTGCTGGCAGTTTTTTTTTTTCAAACTGAATAAAGTTTATTAGTAAATAAGTAACAATCTGAAACTATCATGTCAAATCAGAAGGTACAAAGAGAAACAAAAACCACAGCAATTCCAGTTTACCAGACAATTTATACAATTCCACATTCCCCACACTTCCCCCTCCATCCCATCCACCCCGCCACTAGAAGCATACCAGACTATCACCATCAAAAGCCATGCGGTAAAACGAAAAATCAAAGTGCTCAGTCATCTGAAGGGACCCGACCAGAGGACGCAGGATCCCATAATCATATAGTTAGTAAAACATATAGGGACTCCCAAATACTTTTGTATTTATGATCCCTGCCCAACAGATTAGCTACAAGGCAATCGGCCTACAAGGCAAACAGCACCTCCCTGTACCATTCAAGAAACTGAGGTGTGCTCTGATCCAGCCAGTGCCAATGAATAACTTTTTTCACACATGCCGAAATCAGTGCCATATGTGGCTTCCGGTTGCCAATCAGGACCCCAGCACAGTCCCCCAAAATACACATTACGGGAAAGTATCTGCTGGCAGTTTTGTATGTTCGTATAAAATAACAAAAACAAAACAATAACGCAGTTTGTTCCAGGATCTAAACGATTTCCTTTCGTCCAATGCAGAGATGAAAGCAAAAAAGAAAGCACTGAGAAGTGGGAGACCAGCCACATTATATATACACACACACACACACACACACACACACACACACACACACACACACACACACACACACCCACCCCAACGCAGGTAATCATAGTAGGGGGCCTCAGCTAGCAAACGTTACCAAGCAGAGCAGTCCTGATGCCGAAAGTGTCAAAATCCCACACATGTGGCCCAATGGAGGTAGATTATCCTTAAAGATCTTCAAACATGCAGGTGGGACACCATTGAGGGAGTGGACAGATTGCAGAACTGTGAGCCAATCATAATCCAGAGGATGCCGTGGGTCCAAGGCCAGTGCCTCAGACAGCTGTAAGAAGGTGCAGCTGTGTGGGAGCTGAACAGAAGGCCGTAAGGGCGCAAATAAGCTACCTGACACAGTCAAGGCCAGTGGTCAACAATTGAGGTTACAGACTCTACTGCCGCAGATGTCAATAAGGAGAAATGAACTGTAGTGTTAAACAGAGGGAGGAGAGGGACACCAGTGGTACAATGTGTATCCACCTCTTTTTACAAGTATCATCCCATGTTGGAGGAGGTCCCCAGATGTCCCACCAGGATGGAGTGGGGACCAGCACTCTTGGGGAAGGGGGTTCAGGCAACTGTGCACAAGCCAGGGAAGGGTGGAAACCTCAAAAGAGGGAAGGAAAAAGGCCACGGCACTGGGGACTCATTTGTCAGAGGCACAGGCAAGCTGATGTGCACCACACCAGAAGTAAAGAGGAAGGTACTCCATTTCACAAGGGCAACAGTGAATACCTTTGGAAAGAAAAAGTACTGGAACTCACTGGCAAACATGGGAAGTCGCATATGACTGTGCACACAAGCAGAATTAATCTGAACAACATAGATGAACAGGTGAAACAGTGCTTCTACACCCTTAGGCAGGACTCCCAAGGACAGGGCAGGAGTGGTGACCTTCAAGGTCCTAACGCAGCCACGCTTCAGCCACATGGAGAAGCTTAAAACAGAGCAGTGTAATGTATGACTAAAGAGCTTGTGTGTGTGTGTGGTCTCAGTTCCTTGTAGACTGGGTCACACTTGATTGGGTTGCTGGCTGTTCAGAAAGGATGCCCTACACCCCAAAGGGGAGGGCAAGAAGGCACTGGGACCTAGGTTAACACAACAAAAGGAGGCATCACAGTTAAGGATAGGCATACATCCATACCTGTGGAGCAGTCAGAGGTCATTAGGGATGGGGGAGACATAAGGAAATAGGAAAACAAAGAGGTGGAGCAGAAAGGGGGCAAAGAGAAAAAGAGGCCAGGTCCACTAACATATTTACATGCGACACGGGGACCATGAGCCAGGAAATGGAATACAATACAGGACGTATGGGGTGGTGGTGGAGAGCACAACAAAGGAAAAAGACCTGGGGTGGTGATAATGGAGTACTTGAAAGCACTGCTACAGTCAGGGCTCCAGATAAGATATTTTGAGATGAGTACTTTACTCCTCGTTTTGAAAGTGAGGCGATTAAAACCAAATTCAGATGTGTACAAATGTCTGCACAGAGAGTGAGGAGTACATTTTTAAAACCAGTGTAGTTTTTCTTTAGATAAGAACTGATCAGGTGCCAACAATGGTCCAGCTAATGTTGGCAGGTAGGAGTAATTTACTCACCAGTTTAAAATACAGTGAGTAAAACAAAACTGGGATGTGTACGAGTGTTTTAAATCTAGAAAAAAAAATGCTCATTTTGAATCAGATATGTTATGAACCACTAGTTTATGCAGTGTGGAACATTTACGAGTGTTGGGCAAGTATTGGTACTCATTAAACAAAAAACTAAACTCCTTAAGAGTATTTCCTAAACTGAGGAGTAAAACAGTCGGTACTTGCCTTATCTGGAGCCCTGGTTACAGTTTTACAGGGCTGTGGAAAGGCAAGTCAGATGCTGGGACTGGGATGCATTTGAAGGGGGAAATCACTTGCAGAAAGAGGGAGGTGATACTGCCCCTGTACTGATGTTTGGTTTAACCACACCAAGAATACTTTGTGGATTTGTGGTGCCCATGCTTAAGGAAGGGCAGGGATACAGCTGGAGGCAGTACAGAGAAGGGTCACCAAAACAGGGGCAACAAGGGAGGCCTTCCGATGAGTGCGGAGGATCTCAGTATGTACTCCCCTGAGAGGAAAAGGTCAGAAATAAAACATTCAAACGTGGGTGGTGACAAGCATACTCTGTGTACAATAAAATCTGGAAAAATCCAGGGGTAATATGAGCCTCAGGGCAACAAATAGACCGATTATCTGAATAACTGTTTGTGTAAGTTTGCGAATGATCTTTGGAAGATAAACACAGAGGCCATGATTGTACAAGTGACCTGATCGAATATGTACACGAGTGCAGTGTGAATGGACTTCTGTAAGGCTGGTTACCTTTTATCTTGATCTGGTAAAGAGGCTTCTTACAATGTATCCTGAACAATGTAACTAAAAGCAAGCCAGCTTCTGTCTGACTGGCAGTGTGCCTGTTAGGTAACATGTTGCGACTCTTAAGATCACTGGTTTACTACGTTGATTGATGACTGAAACAGGGGTGCAGCAACGTTTGTGTGGCAGGGCAGCACATCTTTTGGTTTCTGTTTACGGTGTGGGGCAACAGTTCGGTCAACTGTCGAGTCCAAGTTTAAAATTCCTGGCTACACCCGAGTTCAAGCACCTCTATAGGTTAAACAAGGTGGTCAGCAGTGAGTTAGTTCTTTCCTGGCACGTCGGGGCTTAGGAACCCTCCATCTCGACCCCCAGTGCTGCCGTGGACCCTCCGCTGCCTGCCCAGGAACCCACTGAAGATCCGCCTGCCCTGCTACAGCCGCCAAAGTTTTGAGCCTTGCTCCTCCAGGAAGCCTGTTGCTAGGGGCCGCCCGCTGAAACTCACGCCCAGAAGCAGAACCAGAAGCCCGGCCGCACCCTGGTCCTTAGACCCGCTAAAGCCGTAAAAGCCGCCAGGTACGTTTTTTCACTGAATCCAGCTGCCCGGTTGCCTCCAGCTCAGTGTGAAGTGCTGCCTGGCTGTACTCTCTCAGGAAAAGCGGCTGTTTTCACCTGAACTCGCTGACTTTGGAAAACTTTTTCAACCTGGGACTAGGGCGCCCGCTCCAGCGCCTCCCCACCCGCTTATAGTTAACTCCGAGTGTCACAAGACTTAAGTGATACAGCCCCTTCGGTGGCAGTTTGTCCCTACCGGGCGCTTATGCCTGCTCCCCACCTCACCCACCCTGGTCGACCTCTTGATTTATAGGACTCAGCCCATCATATGACTAAGTGCCCACTTTCCCATTTGTTCCTTATATTCTCTCACCGCTGGGGGTGATCTACCCTCAACGTCTGCCAAAAGTTCATAATCTCCTTCGCGCCAAATCGTCCTCCCCTGATCTATTTCCTTCCTCCCTCCCGAGCACACGATACGGCTTTTCTTTTACACCCCCCCTTCCCTATTGAACTCTCCCCCATATCCTTAGCATTACCTTTACTTTCCTTCTCTTTCTCCATACCTGCTTTAGCTCTATTTCTCTGAACCTAGCTCCAGCTTTACCTCTCCTCAACCCTACCCTGAAAAAGCTTTCAGCTGCTCAAATAAAAGGATCTCGCACATAAGTGAGAAACATGTCTTCCTCACCTACATTCGCACAGTATCATCACGGCAGACCAAATGGACTTGTCCTAATCTGCCTTTTTCTCCTCTGGGGCATGAACGAAGTCTCTCTGACGCTGCGCTGCGAGATTCTTAACCCCCCCCCCCCCCAGCCACTGACTTTAGTCTCTCCAACCTCATGATTGCAGACCTACGAATTAAACCCTCTTGGGAACACCTTCTCCTAAACAAAGGCTGCACTTATCGATTTCTGTCTTCCTCAAAATAAGTGGAGGAGTACGCAGGAGTGCCCTAGACCTCCTCAGCTCACCGCTTATGTTCCTAGCATCACTCCTGATTAAACTTTCTGGCGATATTGAACTGAATCCGGCCCCTGCAGTGGGGCTCCCCTGAAAGTGTTAACTAAACAAACTAAAGGACTACTTATATCGTATATGAACATCCGAGCCTACTGAATCACCTGCCTGAAGTGGAAGCATGGCTCAAAAATATACGATCCCGACATACTGTGCCTATCGGAGACCTGGTTGAAAACTTAGAACCCCCGATACCATGTGCACCATACCTGGCTACTCTATTTATTCGGCAGGAGCAGGCACGGGGTCAACAAGAGGGGTGGAGGTGTTGCCCTTACCATAAGTCTTACCTGGACATCAGTATAATCTCTGACCCAAACCCCAACTTTGTGAATCAATGCATACGCCCTGACACTTGGTTCTAAAAACTCCATATAATCTGTATTTACAATCCACCCTCAGGAGGAGTGAATGGCTCCAGGAAGCACTCCAGCTAACTCTGAAATCCATCAATAAAAATGAAGCTGTCATCCTTGGTGACGTTAACCTGAACTGGCTGGGTCCCTCTCACAATACCCTGGCTTCACTAGTGCAAGGCTTAAATTTTCACCAGCAAATCACGGAAAACACCAGATTGTCAACACCGAAGTCTGGTACACTTATTGACTGGATCCTGACGAACAGACCTGAACATATTACTAGCTCAGGGATCATGGCTGATTCCATCACTGACCACTCTCCTATCTACTGTCAGTGGCGCGCTGGTCAGCCACCCCCCACCTTGGCTGGTCATTTTTACGAACTTTGCAAACTTGGATGAAAATTCCTTCCTCCTGGATATATCAAACATTGACTGGTCGGGCATATACTATGCAGTGAATGTAGAAGATGCCCTAAATGCATTTCTACAGCAGTTTCTCCCTGTGCAAAACAAGCATGCTCCAAAAGCCACGCGAAGAGTTAGGGGAAAACAAACCAGATGGCTCCATAAAGATCTCCTACAACAACTTCCATACAGGAACAAACTCTGGAAAATCTCAAAAGCTCTGGGTTGCCTAGGGACTACTCTATATACAGACAGCAAAGGAATTCCTGCAGAATTCCTGCAGAAAGAACATAAGGCTAGCTAAAAGCTTGTACTATCAGAACTTGCTAAAAAAACTCAGCCCATGATCCCTGTAAATTCTGGGGGCACATAAAAACCTTTCCTGGGTAACCTCAATCAGTTACACCTCTGATATGGTTATAAGCGCTCCCCATTGTAATAACCCCATCACCATAGCAAATGCTTTCAACAATATGTTCTCTGACCTCTCATCCTATACCAGTGCACTGCCATCAGCAACCCCCACTTCTAACAATGTGCCTCCTTCTGACTCTGCCTCCCACACCAGTAACCCTAAACCTTACCACCTCTACTTCAAAACCATTACTAGCACTCAGGTTCTGAACCTTCTAAAGAAAATATCGGAATATACCAGTCCTGGTTCTGACCAACTCGAACCTCACCTGTTAAAACTAGCTGCGCATTTTATCTCTAAGCCACTAGCAAGAATTTTCACTTTGTCCCTTACCAGTGGCACAGTCCCAGACCTATGGAAATGGCCAGGATCTCACCAATCTACAAAAAAGGGAACAAAATGACATCTCTAATTACAGGCCTATTGCAATACTATCCTCTTAGCAAATCCTTGAAAATCTGGTTTGCCACACAGATCCAGGGATTCTTGATACTACTTGAGCAGCTCAATGATGCACAGCATGGGTTCAGGAAAAACCACAACCTTCGACGGCTCTAGTTAAGTTCACCACAGACATCCTCTCTGACATGGATCAAGGAAGGCTCACAGGGGCTGTCTTTATTGACCTTACCAAGGCGTTTGACCTTGTGGACCACCCCCTGGAAAATAGGCTGCTCCTCCCCTGTACTTAACTGGTTTAGGAGCTACCTGACAAACAGGTCTCAGGCTGTTAAGTTCAATTCAGCCATTTCCTCCACAGTGAAAACGAACATCGGAGTTCCCCAAGGCTCTATTCTGGGTCCTCTTCTTTTCACACTATTTATTAACAACCTCCCAGATGAAATACCTGCCTGCTCCTCGCTTCTCTATGCAGATGACCTGGTCATCTATGCCAGCTCACACAATGTTGAGCACATTAACATATCACTAAATAGAGCCTACTCCAGCATCCAGAAATGGTTAAACTCCCACCGCTTATTCTCAATTCCACCAAGACAAATGCCATGTTACTAGGCACTACACAAAGCTTTGATCGTGGTACCACCCCTCTGAATATCCTAGATCTAAATGGTAATCCTCTACAGGCGGTTACCTCCTTCCGTTACCTAGGCATCCTACTGGACCAATCCCTTGATTTAAATCTACACATCCAAACCACGTGCAAAAATGTTAATTGCAAGCTGGGAGCAGCCTACAGAATGAGTTATATGCTTACATCTTCTGCTAAGCTAGCCATAGCCAGTGGGATCCTACTACCTACGCTTACCTATTGTGCACCCATACATACTTCCGACCACAAATCTGCTCTGCACAAATGGGATGTAACCTACAATAATATATGCCGGTACGCTGCTAAAGCTCCACGACTTCATCACTGCCAGCTATACACTGACCTTGGGTGGCTCTCCCCCTCGGCCACCAGGAGCTACTACCTGGGCTGTCTAAATGACACTATTCTCAGACAAAGTCAGCCTGCAGCACTTGCTAAATTACTTCTTCCTTCAATTCCTAACCGTGAGCTAAGATCAGCACACAAAGCCTTTCTGGATGTTCCCCGCTGTCATACCAAAAAAGGAACCGGCTCCTTCTAATATGCAGCCCCTAAGTTGTGGAACCAGCTTCCTCTGGACCTCAGACAAGCACCCTCGCACCCTGCCTTCAAGCGTGGGCTGAGACTTCACCTGGCCACTCTTGATCAATGCACCTGCTTCGACCCTACCTGATCTTCACATCTCCCCTGTTTCTACTCCCTCCCCTTGCTACCTGTCTCCTCACTTCTCTCCTCCCCCTCCTCCTAAGACTTACCCCTTTCCTTAAGCTCCCCTATCTTTTATGTCCTTATCAAATGTCCATTTGATGCAATTGTACTAGATAGATATGTCTTTGTGAATGATCGCCTTATTTAACTGTTGTGTTATTCTCTTAACTATCATTTTTTTTTCCGCTACCTGGGCACTGTCTAAATAGACTACAGCCAGAAGTTGGTACTGTAAGGTTCACTTCCCCCTTCCCCCTACTCTTTACCACTGAACGCCAGGGACTGTTACCGGCTCGTATGCCCAGTCTCGGAACCACGAGCTTGGCTGCACTTACCCTCCTACTACCGCTGAAGCCGTAAGCGCGCCGTATTTTTCGGAGGTCACTATTGCGATTATAAGTCTAATCGCAATAATGACTTTATTGTAAAGTAAATTTTTCTGGGAGTTTATCTGCCGGGGTGCACAGCGTGCGCTCTGTGAAATACCGGCTTCAGGGGTTCATGAATATTCATTTAGAAGATGCAAGTCAAAATTTGTATAAGGTACTGCCATTTTTGATTTTATCGACTGCCATAAATGTGTCTCACGAGTCTGCGGCTAAAGCTATCCGTCAGATTCTATACAGGGTTTACCGCTTCACAAAACCCTAAAAGTAAACAGTGCTGGTAACGGGAAGAGCTGGGCAGCTGTCGCGCTGGTCACTACTAAGGGGTTTCAGGTCGGCACAGCAGCCAATCAGAGTGTTACCTTAGATCATGACTAATTAAATAGACATAAAACTTACACAGCATGCAAAATGTGCAGTGTTTGTGAAAATGAGTCTACTAATCAATACTTAGCATGTGTTAGACTATATTATATATCCATTAAACAGCTAGTGTACTGCTTGGAATTGATACCAATTTTCAGATGCAGTCAACTATCACTTCCAGAATCTGAAGCATTTTTTATTTTCTGTTTGCTAATTAGAAAATGTTGCACCTGGCAGTACTGGGGTGATGTGTGCAACAGCGCTCTGTCTGGAGGAGAAAAAAAAAAAAAGCCAGCTCTGTTCCTTCCATTACATCATCAGAAATGAGACCAAACACCTTGAGATGACACAATCCTTGCAGCCTGTGCAGCGACTTTCACAAGCTACCAATCTAAATGCAGGAAATTGTGATATCACTAGTAACCAGGGAGAGCCAGTCCCTGCTGTTTCATGTGAAAGTGAAACCTGGCAGTGAGAAATGTTTCTCATTGGTTGCTAGTGATGTCATAGTCAGTGTGGTTTCAGTGTTGATGTAGTGGGAGGAACAGAACAGACTTTTTTCCCTCCAGACAGAGTGCTGCTCCACACATCATCCTAGTACTGTCAGGTGGAAAATCTGCTAATTAACAAACAGAAAAGGATAAATACTTGAGATCTAAGAAGTGATAGCTGACTACATCTGAAAGTTACAATTAACTGCAGGCAGTTTCCAGGCAGTACACTAGCTCTTTAAGTATGATTAGTAGGCTAATGCCCACTAATATGGCACATTACGCATGCAGCACAAAGGTGTGCTCATTTCTATGACTAACTTCATAGACATGACACTGCACCGTCTGGCACCAATTTATGGTCAGCACATGGCTTGACTTTCAAATGGGTGATGCTTTGTTCACTTTTTTTTTTTTTTTTTTTTTTTAACCTACAAAGAATGGCTGATCACAGAATGGGAGTACCGTCATTTTACAAGGGGACTGGCCTTAATCTTTCCATCACCCTCGGAGATGCGTTTCTCAAATGGCAATGCTAATTTTAGACGATTAGGCAAGAGCCTTATTTTGTTAAATACTTTTGTCTAAAGTCTCTTTGCCTGTACCTCTGATTTTTGTTTTTCTAAATATTTAACTATTATTGCTAGCTATTTGCTCAAAATTTTTGATGCTTATGGTTGATTTTCTTCCTTTTTTCGCTGTAACCCTTCCCCCCCAGGTTGCATCTGGAAACAAGTGTCAGTGCAATATTGCCTTTAAGAAAGGCCACCAGTCAAGAAAAATAACTAAATAAATGGCACTGCAGGGTTTTAAATAATTGATTAGCAGTTTTTTTCTTGGGACGATACTAACTGTACAGAAAGCATTTATATATGTTTTCTCGAAGCGTTGTGTTTGTTAAACACAGTGAGGCAAGTGCTATGCATTTTCACAATGTTTTAGAACTTTTATGAGCAAAACGCTAATCAACTTTTAGAGTTAAATAAAACCCTGCACTGGCACTGGGAGCAGATGAAGGCTAATAGAACAAGTTTCCAACATCAATGGAAACATGTAAAAAGGGAATGAATAAATCTCGTTTCAGGCGTTGATTTGGCGGTTAAAGAATTCACCAATATTTTTGTAGATATCTGTAACAAAAATGCACCCTTTAAACACAAAAAGAATACAATACCATCTTTGGGTAGATGATGAAATTAAAAAACACATCCAATGGAAGAATAGAGCGTGGAAAAAGTCAAACAAAACTCTAAAAACGGAAGATTGGGAATTATTTTTAAAAAATATGGAATAAATGCAAAAGCATGATTAAAAAAGCTAAAAAAAATATTACAGACAAAAAAAAACCCTGCTCAATATTGGAATTTAACAAAACAATTAGAAGGAAATACAAAGAAAGTTACAAAAATATCTACTGTATTCGGGATGAGAATAATGGACACATGAGCATCCATCAAATTGTAAGTAATTTAAACCATTACTTTTGTCTTCTCCGAATTAGATGTTAAAAATCATTTGGCTGGCCCACTTACTTTTCAAGCTATTCTCTCAAAATCCAGATCAATCGTACCACAATTCTATTTTAGAGAAATTAAGCAGAATGAGGTAGAAAAGCAGATAAAAACTGAATTCACAGAAAGCCACTAGATTAGATCAGGTGGAAATAAAATTTTTTTAAAGGATGCCGTTGAACAGATAACCCCAACTATAACAAATCTTTTCAATGCTAGTCTACAGCAGAGGATTTATCCACATTTCTGGAAAAACTCCAAAATAATACCCATATTTAAGGAAGGAACTAGGGATACTTTTACAAACTACCGCCCGATAGCTCTGCCGTCTACACTAAGATTTTTGAAGGATTAGTACGTAATCAGATACATGAGTTTCTACAAAAACACAGACTATCGGACTGCCAGTCGGGCTTTAGAGCGGGGAGGTCGACTGACACTGCTCTCAGACTTTATTGACACAGTCTCAAATGGCCTGGAGTTGAGGGAGAAGTGTTCGTTGACCTCTCAAACGCCTCTGATTTAGTGGATTACAGTGTTTTGATGGAAAAGCTTACGCCTGTAGGTATGCCTAAATTCCGTTAAAAGATGGATGTTGTCTTACCTGACAAAGTGCATCCAGCAGGTCTGTGTGGGTGACACACTATCCAAGAAGGACGGGACCTTCAGGAGTGTTCCCCAGGGTTCGATCCTGGGTCCCCTCTTGTTTTTAAATTTATATAAATCCATTGCCACAATTGATAGGTGTAAAATTTTTCTGCACGCTGATGATATGGCTTTGACTGCCAGAGCAAAAACGAAAATAGAATTAACAAAATATCCTACAGGCTAACTTTCGATGTTTTGCAGTGATTGTTGTATGCCTCTAAAATGATTCTAAGTAAGAAAAAAAATGTTATGATGTTTCAAACAAAAAGGGCAGCTAAGACATCTAACCAAGGATTACATATTACTACTTTAGACAGCTCAAAGCTGGATGAAATGGTACAATATAAATACCTGGGGTTATTACTGGATGATAAACTGACTTTGGGTGGGGGGGGGCGCATGTGCTAGCACTGTGAAGAAAGTGAGTGCCAGACTGGGGGTTATACGAAGAAAAATTTCATTTTTTGTCAAGAAAGGATTGAAATAAAATAGCACAGCAACTACTGCTGCCAATATTAGAGTATGGGAGTTTGACCTATCAACATGCAACCAAAACCATGCTGGACAAGTTGAACAAAATATACCTAAAGATAGCTAGACCTGTTTTAAAATACAATTTCAATACCCACCATCGCAATCTTTTACAAAAGCTAAATTAGGATTCCTTTGAAACCCAGAGAAAGAAGTGGCTGAGCCAAAACGCATATGTGGAATTTGGAAAAGGAAACAAAAATGGAACACCTTATGTACTTAGGACAACAAATACACTCAGAAAGTAATTCAAAACAAAGGCTTAAAGATCCCCATAGTCAAGAACGGGTATAGCCAGATGCAAAGGAGGTATTATCTTCCAAAAATATGGAATGAATTTAAATCTAGAGACTAGAAATGCAAGTAATCTGGGACAGTTCAGAAAAGGTCTAGACCAAATGTGGAAAGTAAACTGTCAGGCCCAGATATTCAAAAGGGTTGCGCATGCGAAAGTCCTACATTGCGCCATTCTGCGATATTCAGCAGGAGGCAGCTGCGCCACTGAAAACAGGTTGAGCAACAGCGCAATGCAAATGAATGCATGCTCAACAGGAGGGGGAAGAACCATGCATAAACTGCGCAACCCAATATTCAGTCGGGTTGTGCAGAGTTGTGTATCGCAACCCCAACCAGCGCCCTGCACAACTTTGAGCCAAAAAAAAAAGGATCAGTTGAGGGCCACCACAGGTGAGCTGCTGTATTGCAGGGCGCAACACAGCAGCTGCCACCCGTGGCTGGCCCCCCAACTCAGTCCCTGTGCCCCCACCAGCCCGATCTGGGCAGAACGTAAAACAACCCCCACATCTCCAATGCCCGATCGCGGGCAGAAGGTATCATGAAACCCCCGCCCCAAACAGCTCCCAATGCCCGATCGCTGGCAGAACGTAAAACAACCCGCCCAACCCGATTATCTCCCTGGTGGTCCAGTGGACCATAATGCCCGATCGCGGGTAGAATGTCCAGTGACAACCCCAAACATCTCCCTGGTGTCTAGTGTCCCCCCCACCCCACAGCCCCGCTCCCCCCAGCAGCATCCCACCGCCTGCCGCCCCGACTGACTGTCCGGTAGGGCTGCACGCCCATTGGTGCAGAGCTAGAGCCAATGGGCGTGCAGCCCATACCATACATGACAGTCCAGATTTGTGAATGAACCCATGAACTCAATAGCGCAACTCCTTTGAATAATCGCCCCGGCCACATCCCTGCGCAACTATTTTGAGCGGCGCAAGGGCTTGCGACTCAGAATGGCGCAGTTTGAATATCCGTGCCTCAGTGTTTAGGGCCTTAGGATAACTTGTTACGAAAAGGTTTTCAGCCTAAAAATCTGTGGATTGTTTGGAGTATTTGATGCGGTTATGTTTTGTTGGAATTATTTTAAGAGTGACCCCCCCCACCCCTTTTCATTGTATATGTATACTTTCAGTATGAAACACAATCTTAGCTACTGTACTGAGATAGCCAAATGTGTCAACTTATGGCTGTTCTATATGCAATTCTTAAATGTATTGTCAGTGCATTTTTACATTAATCAATGAATGTATAAAACTTTAAGATTTGTACTTATGCAACCATCCGCTTACACAGGACAACTTTGTAAAACAGGGCTTTGCAGTCCTGAAGGTTGTCTCCTGCATAAAAATAGATTAAAAAAAATTAAAATGTTTAAGGGGAAAAAAGACCATCAAAACAGCTTCAATAATAAAACAAAATAAACAGGAAGTACTTAAATGCACATTCCCCCCCCCCACCTCATGTTCGTCACTTGGTTGCTCCAACCAGACCCATGCAGACCCCCCCCCCCAACTTTCCTTCTCCACTGGCATTCTGCGTAGGACCAGCCAGTCATTGCACCGTGGTCACAGAGTTTTTCCCTCTCCATATTCTCCCTTTGGCCCATGTGCAAGAAATGATGCAATGTACGTGTGCAGTGGGCCAGATAATTTTTAGGACTCAGAAGTGTTTACGGTATGCCACACTAACAGCGACATTTCTACAGCAACATCAATATCGGCAACAGCGCCATGCCGCCACAGAAGTGCTGCTGGAAGGGGCAATCACTTCCCCCGACCTGCATCCCTCCCCAAACTCCGACCTGGAGTTAGAATTCTTTACTTCGGGGGGTTTTGGGGGGGCCGATGTTAAAATTAAAAAAAAAAAAAAACAGATCCAAACTGTGCGGCTCCATGCCAACTGCATCTTGCGGTCGACATGGAGCCTGTCGATGTAATGCCAATAGCTATCTTTTTTGTTGTGCCGGCATGATAGAGCCAGTACTACTATTACTACTACTACTACCATATATTGTAAATATGCAGGGTGGGGGAGAAGACTTCCTAAAAATCAGAAAGTGGGAGTATTTCAGTTAAAAATGGTAGTAAAATACTTCTTTACTCCCCTTATGTTCCCCTGTACAAGTGACACCTACCTGGAGATGTCCCCAGCTTGGGGTCCACTCCTTGCTCTCCAATGGTGCTGCCAATCAGCTTTCGCTAGGTGGCAGCCAAGCCATGGGAGAGACATTCTCTCCCCTTCCCGAGAAAGGAGAGCTGTCCTATGGAATCTTAATCCTCCCTCACCCAGCCAGCCTATGGGCGACCCACATTCTTGAACCTGTGTCGCCGGAGTGGCAGGCAGTGAGACAGTTGATGCCTCGGTCTGCCACTTAGTAGGACCCTTAGAAGGGATCAGTCAGCAGTGCACTACAAGACCCACGCCCAAGCATGGGGAGCATGGGGCTGGTCCCAATTTGCACTGTGTGCCAAAATTTCTTTTTTAATAATAATTACCATTTACTGCAGTATAGAAGATTGATTCTGCTGACTTGCAAGTTGACACTTACTACAAAATTCCAGCATTCCATGCATCCGACTTCAGAGCAGGGCTATAGAACTGGGAGAGTCAACAGCCTACAGTGTAGGCTAGAGATTTTATAAGCACGGCTCAGATGTTTACAGCTCCCATTGTTCAACTGGGCTAAGTACAGTCCTTCTGTGACTGTACTTAGCCCAAAGACAGCAGGAGCAGAAAAACAAAAACCACAGTAATATGCACTGTAGGCTGTTGCATAGACCACTGTTGCACCCCTGCTCTGCGGTCAGCTCCAGGGATTTTTGGGATTTGTAGTTGCAGAAAAATGTATCAGACTAATTCTGCTTACTTCCAACCTATCGACTATATTGGAGTAAACAGTAAATAAATGTTTTTGCACACAATGTACAAATTGGGACCCGCCACACACTTGGATGTGGGGCTCTGAGAGCCCCCCCCCCCCTTAAATTCACATTTTGGGGAATTCTGTGTAATGGAGTTCTGCTGCTGTCAACTGTGAATATTTGCTTGAAAATAAAACAATCCTTAAATTAAAAATACTATGTTATAATTGCAGGTCATCAGTGACCAGAACACAGCAAAAAGTAAAATATTCCAGTTTTTCTTTTTTTAATGAAAAAGAGGTCACCTAAACTCCATGTGCAATCCTCCTCCTCCCAGCTGGAAAGCCTCAGAAACTGCCTGGGGGGGGCAGGGCTGCCAAGTAAAGGAGGCAGTGGGCAAAAATAAGAGAGGGTGTAGCTAAAGCAAGCATCCTCTGCATGAAGAAGTGAGTAAAAGCAGAAGGAAAACAAGACTTATGGTTCTCTAAAGAAGTGGCAAAGGTGATGAAGGAAAAAAGGGTGGCATTCAGGAAGTATAAGAAACACTGAAGGAAGAGGACATGTAGGTATACCTAGTAATGCAGAGGGAAACAAAGGCGTAGATAGAGAAAAGAACTGTCAAAGGAGTCACTAAGTAAGCAATAACCCACAACAGGGTATGGGATTACTGGCAGTTAATCCACACCCTGGGTGCACTGTGAGACATAAGGCTGTAGGTAGAGTGCCCTCACAGCACCTGGGGTGTGGACTGCCAATAACCCCATACCCTGGAGTGGGTTATTGCACTTATAACATGGGTTACATTGAAAAATCACAAAGGTATTTTTTTTTTTTTTTTGCTATTTACGCAGGAAAAGTGATAGAGTATTCTGCAGACTTGAAAAGTAGTCCTGGAAACTCATGCATGTTATGTACTTTATGACCATACAAATGCAAGAATTACATTTCTGAAATGATTTGTGACATTTGTATGTTCATAGAACAAACATAATATGCGTGACTCACTTTGGTTTCACTCAGTTTCTGTCCCGCAGCGGCTGCCTCTCACTCGGTCTGCAGCACACTGTGGTGCTCGCTCCGTGTCCCTCTCTCTCTCTCTCTCTCGTTGTCCAACACGCCCTTAACTGCTCGCAGGGACAGTGTGGGAGAGACAGGTTTGCAAAATTTAATATTTCTTTATATGCTGTTATGCAGCGAGACAGTAACACCTAAAGGCTGAATTTCCTTTCATAAAGGGGTATTGCATGCATTACTTCTATCAAACATGAAGATAGTAATAGTGATTTCAGACTTCAGCCGTCTTGACTCGGTCTCTTTCTCTCTCCCCTATTAAAACAGAGTGAACCGGGGACTTGTTGCTCGCTCTCTATCTCCCGCTCTCATCTACTACCACAGCGGGGGACATTTACTCTCTGTCTCTGTGTGTGTCTCTCTCTCTCTCTCTCTCTCTCCATACAGAATACACTGTTTGCATTGTGGTACAGCCGGCAATTCGCCCTATACAGACATCAGAAACGTACCAGAGAATCAAAGCTGCGGTCACCACACTGGCTAGATTACGTACAGCATTGGGCTAAGATCAACTGACAAGCTGCATTTCAAACTGCCTAGCCACGGTACATTTCCATGCATATCTGGCACACGCAGACAGGAAAAAGGGGGGGGGAGACTGCTGTTCAGATTTACATTTTAATCAGTGCCCAGGGATGTTGCTTTAGGGAAATTCACACCAACTGTGCAATTACTAACAGTTACTCCATGGTCAGGTGATGCTGTTTGACCAACTGGGTGTCTTTACTTACCGTTTGTTATAAATGGAATAAGATTTTCATCAGACATTTATACAATATACATAAAGAAATTTCTATGTAGGCAGATATTAAGAAACAGAAAGGCAGATGAAGGAGACTGAACAGAAATGGAAAAAAAAAAAGACATCCTAAACAGGTACTTTTGCTCAGTCTTTACAGTTTGGAGTGGGACTACCAGGAACTGGGGGACGACAAGCCCATTTTCAGAGGAAAGAGTCCAGAAAGGACTTGCAGGTTGTTGCCCCTCCCCCCCCCATCTATTTACAGGGCTTGCATTAGCCGTAGTAATGTTGGGGTCAGCTTGACCCTCAGCTTCAAATGTTGGGGGTCAGACCAGAAAATCTTGGGGTCAAAAATTTCTGTAGTGGCTTGGCACACTAACAGATTCTTTTTCTGCCAAGGATATCGGTGCAAGCCTTTAATATTCAGGGTCAGTGCTGAAGCACTGCTTTTATTTTTGGGCTTCAAAATCCTCAAAAATCCCATTTGGGGATTTCACTAGGGGGGGGTTAACGCAAGCCCTGTATTTACCTCATCCTTCTGTGTCCTTCTTCGATGGCCACTCCTTCAGGCGGCCAGTCTCCTCAATCGCCGCCTGATCCTCCGCTCCATTACCATCTGCTACCCCTCATCTTGCTGCCCGGTTGTTCTGCTGTATCCCTTGATGGAGGAACTTTCGCTGGGATAATCGGGAGGAGACTTCAGCTCAAAGACACCTTTCGTCATCTGGGCGGGAGCATGAAGGCGCTCGGGTGCCGTCCCGGCTATTGCTGCATCAGGAGGATAGGGGCCGCTGCCATCCGCCATGGCAGCCATTTTCCTACTTGTTACCTCTTGCGGGAATGCATGCCAGCGCCCTGACTTTTCTGCATACGCGCCGTATGGTCACCCATAATGCAGTGTGTTGTGCTAAGTCCAGCCGCCAGAAGCCACCCAAGGGCGATGCGTTCCTAGCCCATGCCCCAGGACAAGAGCATCCGATGGACGCTCCGAGCCCTCCCTGCTGGCCTCCATTCCTGCCACCCTGGGCTCAAGACACAAATCTGGGTTGCCAGCGTGCCAGGCAAACCCCTATCTGCTGGCACCATGGAATCTGCTGACTTGCAGTTCTGAAGGTGAACAAAGCTACAGCCACGGGATACACCCAAGGGGTCAAGAACTCAGGGAGGTGCCAGTTGCCCCACTGACAGCCTTGTTCAACAGCTCACTGGAAACAGGAATTGTTCCAGAGGACTGAAGAAGAGCTGACATGGTCCTGCTACAAGAACAACAGCAGGGAGGAAGATAGCAACTATGGACCAGGAGTATTACTTCAGTGGTGCGGAAACTGATGGAAACCCTGCCAGAGTATCTGAAATCCACAGAGTTGCTAGACTACAAACAGCATGGATTCACAGTGTTGGTGGGGGCATGCCAAATAAATCCAACTGATTTGAGTGACCAGGGAAACAGATCAAGGGAGCGCACTGAAGGTGGCCTATCTGTACCTTAGCAAGTCCTTCAACACTATGCTTGCATGAGAGGCTGGTACAGAAAATGAACAGCCAGAGGTGGGATCCAAAGTGGTGAACTGGGTTAGAAACTGGTTAATGGATAGGTGGTAAACAGCACTCACTTGAAAGGAGGACTGACCAGATGTGTGCTGCAGGGTTCAGTACCAGGACCTGTCCTCTTCAATGTCTTCACAAGTGACACTGTTAAGGAACTGGAAGGAAAGGCATGAGTTTTTGCAGAGAATACCAAAATCTGCAATAGGGTGGAAAGAATGTGCAGGGCTCTGGGGAAACTCAAGGAGTGGTCTAAAGCACTGCAGTTGGGGTTCAATGCCATAAAATGTAAAAGCATGCACCTAGGGCATAGGAACCCAGATGCAGACTATAGGATGGGGGAAGGGAGGAGCTACTAAGTCACTTAAATTGGAAAGGGACCTACAGTTATAGCTGATGACCCCAAAGTGGCAGGGAAGTGTGACAAAGCAGTGAGTACAGTTAGGGGGATGCAGTGATTCACATGGAAGGGTCAACTGTAGCAGTAAGAGGGAGGTGGTGTTGCCACTGTATCACTCGCTGGGGAGATTCTACCTGGGGTATTGTGCTCAGTTCTGGAGGCCTACCCTCAGAAAGGACAGAGGGTGGAAGCAGTCTAGAGAAGGGCAACTAAAATACTGCAGTGGCTGCACAAGAAGCCCTTTATGGAGAGAAGCAACCTGAACACTCCATAACAGAGAACAGCAAGAAGTGACATAAGAGAGACCTACAACTAATACCTCACAAAGTGAAGAGTGAGCAGGAGGGGAATGTCTTTCAAAGGGGAAGGGGTACCATGGCCAAGAGGAATGCAATAAATTTGGGGGGAAGGTGTTAAGAAAATATTTCCTCACTGGTGGATCGCTGAACAGACTGGCTATCTATTACCAGTGGTGGAAGCAAAAAACAGTGAGGGGTTCAAGCATGCGTGTAAAAATAACAGCAATAAACAACTGTCCACTTGTATTTTTTTATGCAACACTGCCGATTCCGATGCTACATTTAAAATTCAGAAGACCTGCTTAATTAAATTGTCTTGTACTGTCTAAACCACACACACACATAATAGTATGGTGGAATCTAAAGCCGAGTGGCATATAGGCGTATTGGGTTGGCATTGCAGTGCCGGGTCCAATTTTCAGTTCAAGTCACATGTGAACACATTTGGAGCCCAGTGATTCAAACGGGTTTCTCTTTCTATGCAACTGTCAAAATCCTATACAAAGCCATCAGCGCAAGCAGACAGATGTCCACCGTCATAAAACCACAGGCACTTTCCTTTGATGCTACAGTCCACATACCGGGATTCGAACTGCCCTCTCCAGCCAAGATGGGGAGTCTCCCAATTCACTACTACGGAAGAATACCGGCAGTGCAGTTTATTACAACTTCAGTTTCCGTACAGAGCTGGCCATAAACAACGTGCGTTTCGGATTGTCACCTGCAGTTCCATCCCAACCAGAAAAATAAGAACAGCAGCGTACCGGGCTGTATGTCACCTACTTTGTCTGTTGGTGTTTTGGAACCCCTTCATAGATTTGGTTGGATTCGTGCGTTTAACCTTGCATATCCCCCTTCCATCCCATCTCATGCCGAGCCACCCTGCTGCTTCAACGTGCGGATCTCACACGTTACTTAGCTAAAATACTGTCTTGAACAGGCGGCTGCATCACTGAGAGCCCCGGTCGTGTCAGTGGGCATCATCAGGGATAAAACATGCACCCGTTCTTAGCCACCGGGTGAACACCCCTCCCCCCCAAATACCCTGTAACACATAAGGATGTAAGAGACGGACCTTACACAGTTGCTGCCCCTGGGAGAGATCCTCGAATGGGTATCGCTGATTACATTTAGTACACGCGTACAGCGCTGAGGCCATTCTCTCGCCCTCTGAGACTCACTCACTCACGCTCACACACAACAAAAGGCTCCGGGGGGAAAAAAATCGGCGCCACAGACCGGCCGCGATTACCGAGAGAAAGAAAAGCGCAAAAACAAACCACGAGGCAAAAAGAAAAACCAAGTCGGGAGATGCTCCTGCTTCTTACGTCCTGTGAACAAAACAAAAAAAAAATCACCGCTAAAAACCCTTGAAAGGAAAATTTCTCTCCTCTCGATTTTTGGGTTCCACGGCGTCACTTCACTCTCCCACAAACCGGAAATGGACCGATCTCGATAAAGGAAGGGCAAATTGGCCAATCAACAACCTGACTAGAGGCGCGGGAAGTCGCTTTAAAAACTGCCCAGTCAATCGGGTTGCAGTTTGAGAGGGCTCCGCCCAATTACGCCGTATTCGGTTTCTGGTTGATGCGCAGGAACACAGGATAGGTCTGACAGACGCGGCGCAAAACTTTGTTTTAGGCCCGCCTTTTTCTACCTCTGATTGGCTTAGCGAGTTATACGTGCTTGTTTACTTGGTGCTGCCACAGAGTGCAATATTTCCGGACTGGAGGAGATTATTATATGAACTTCCCAATTCGGTCGGCTGACTGGCGAAGCAGAGTTACGAAGCAACGCTACCTTAATTTCGTCACAGTGCCTTAATCAGCCCTTATTCATTCCTAATCATAAATCACGTTAGCCTTTATAATGTACAACTTGATGCATGTCCCACCTCCCTCTCAAATAGTCTTTGGATTACTTCCCTATTAGCTGTCGGTAGTGTCAGTCACATGCTATAACGAGTGCGTCGATAGCCCGCCCCATGCTGGTAGTTTTTCCGGGCAGGTCGTTCTAGATGCTCAGGATGTCGATGGAAGTTGACAGGTCCGTGCTGTAGGAGAGTAGCAAGGACCCGAGAGGTTGGGATACAGTTGGGTTGGTTCGAGCCCAGGACACGGAAACATGGCGACGGCGTATTCTCTGGGGAAGGTAACTGGGGTTTCGTTTAAATCAGTTAATAACAGGGGCGGGTGTAAGGGCGTTTTTTCACATCACAGTGGAATTGGACCGCATCTTTGAAAGGGGCTACAGATTGTATAACAGCACATACCTTTTGGAAGGTCTGTGTTTGTAATTTACAGAGAGTACATGCGTTTAAATGCACATACACGCATTGAGTGCAAAACAAGACAGCGCATTTTTCAAATGGCTGTTATGTAAAAGTGTCAGTTCTTCGAAATATCTGTACGTGACCTATTGTCTTATGATGCTGTGTTAAATGACTTGAGTTGCTAATAGCAAGTCTCGGTTTGTATTTGCATTTCTTTGTGCAGACTGCAGTATCTGTTGCCTTCAGTGGCTGCGCACGCCCCACTGCTGTTCTGCATGCTGGCACTAAGCAGTTCAGAACCCAGGTGCCAGTACAGCTGTTTCCACTGGGAACAATCACGTGCTTGTGTCCTCTCAAAGTAATGTTTTAATTATCCTCTAAAAAGCTTAGTTTTTCTATTCTTATATTACTGCTATTTTTTTTATATACATAAGGAATATGCAGGGGGTGCCTGTGGGATAACAAAGTTATTTGTTCAGTTGCCAGTGACCACTCGTGGCGAGTGAGGGTTACGAGTGGTCACTGGCAACTGAACAAATAACTTTATCCCACAGGCACCTCCTGCATATTTGATTTATGCAACAGGATTTTTTTTTGGGGGGTTCTGGTTTGTCATATATTTTTTTTTTTTTTTTTTAAGTTTTTTTTTCTGTGCCTGGTTGCTGTGTTTGGTTTGCAGGATTGCTGTGCTGAGAAAGAGGAAACATTGCTTTTTTTTCTAAAGAGTGTTTTTATTTAAAATGTGGTTCCAGTTTTGGGGGCGATGGGTTGGTTAGGGTGTGCATTTTGTGAGTGTTTGGGACTGTGATAGCTTGGCTTTAAGAGCACTGTGAGGAGGTGAAAGTGAAACTGGGAGACAGTGCTGGTGAGAAGGCAGCACAGGTGGTGGTAGTTAGTGATGTAGTTACTGTGTGGATAAATGGATGATGATGTAGTTACTATGTGGATAAATAAATGTATCCACATAGTAGCGCAGATAAATGGATTTATCAGTGCAGATTTATTCGGACACCTGTGGTGTGTGTGTGTGTATGTATGTGTATATATATGTATATGTATATGTATGTATATGTGTGTGTATATATATATATATATATATATATATATATATATATATATATATATATATATAGGATATTATATAATGATATACTACTTATAGTGTTGTTTGACTGGTAACTTTCAATGAAAGTGGCGAAGTTACGAGTGAAATCCGAGGTCAAACAGTACAAGTGTAGATAAATCATTTATCTGACAGCTCACCATTGTATATTTCATTTATGCAATAGGGATTCTTCTTATCAGTGCGGGAACATTTGGTTTTAACTGTTTATCTTCTTTTTTTAAATGATAATTTCTGGGACTTTTGGTTAACTTTCCTGGTGTATGTCCGCCTAGCGGGGTGGTTCCTATTAAATGAAACACCACTCATTTTGTAGAGAACTTCTTGCTGAACAAATGTCATGGTGACAGTATTGCTACTTTTTTGTTTTAAAGTTATCTAGATTTGTTTGATGAAAAGTGAAACAAAATTTAATTTTATGCTGTTTTTGCTAATTATAAAAACTAAAAGGTATTTATTAATGAAACACCACTCATTTTGTAGATATTTTCATGCTGAACATTTTTGTGCTCATAGTACCATGCTTTTCATTTTTAGTTTTAAAGTGATTCACATTTGTTTGTCGAAAAAGTGAAAAGAAAATTGAATTTTATGCTGTTTTTGTAATTATGAAAAACTAAAAGGTATCTCTGAATGAAACACCACTCATTTTGTATATTTTATGCTGAACATTTTCGCTCAGTACTACCATGTTATCATTTTCATTTTAAAGTTATTTATATTTGTTTCTCTGAAAAGTGAAAAGAAAATAGGATTTTTTGCTGTTTTTGTTAATTATAAAAAAATGAAACGGTATCTATAAATGAAACACCACTCATTTTGTAGATATTTTATCCAGAACATTTTATAGTGCTCACAGTACTATGCTATCATTTTCGTTTTAAAGTTATTCACATTTGTTTGTCAAAAAGTGAACAAAAAGCTTTGATTGATAGTTTGCATTTATCTCACATATATGTGGAATAAATCTAGTGGTTAGATTTATTCCATATATGTAGAAATAAATGGATTTATTCAATGGCTTTTGGTCCTACACCTATTGCATAAATATATATATATATAATATAGAGGTGTGTGTGTCTATATGTGTGTGTGTGTGTGTGTGTATATATATATATATATATATATATATATATATATATATATATATATATATATAGTGGTGTGTGTGTGTGTGTGTGTGTGTGTGTGTGTGTGTGTGTGTGTGTGTGTGTGTGTGTATATATATATATATATATATATATATATATACACACACACATTGGCAAAAATATTAGGACTGTAGGAAACAAAGCTGATAGGTGTAAGAGCGTCAGGTGGTATAGCAGCAACACAGCATTATGACACAATAATGCCGTGTTGAGCTCGTGAACACGCTTACAAACCCCCTGACTAATGTACTCAGCAGTAGGTACATCGGTACATCAGTAGGTCGACCAATAGGTAGTGCGGTCATCAGAGGACAGATCGAGTAATGCAACAGGAGTGTGAATGCCACCGCCACCACCTATTGGTCAGAAATGCACTATGTGTGTGGAGGAGACGTCCAATTGAGTTGTAGTGTGCTGAGGAATAGGCATGAAAGAAAATATATGTGGCAGCTGAAAGTGATCCATTTGCAGCTAACGACAGCACCTGATGCAAGTAGCAACAGTGCCAGCACAATGCAATAGCAGAAGTGCAAGATCCTAAAAGATGGCGTTGACAAAAAGAGCAGAAGTGGTCTGCTCTTGGACCAGTGCCACCCGTTGGTCGGAAAGATCAGCGGAGCTCTGCACACTCCACTTACACAAGTCCTGTCAGTGTTTGAGCAGACAAAACTATGCAGCCAACAGATAGTTCCCGCAATCCACCAGGGCAGCAATATGAGTGAAAATGGAACCATACAAGTAGAAGTGCCAATGGGAACGACTAGGTTTGTAATGGAGAAAATAATGTTATCTGTAGCTTCGAACGTTAATCAGAGTCATAATGTGTCATAAGTTGGTACACACAATGTAAGTGGATGTCAGCAGTGCAATGTGCATGCAACATAGAAACATAGACTTTGACGGCAGATAAGGACCGCTAGGCCCATCTAGTCTGCCCATTTCTCTACCTACAGGATAGGCCGCAGATCCTAGTTAACCAACAGCCTATTTCTTCCTACCCCCCACAAGAATTGCCTTATGTCTGTCCCATGCATTCTTGAATTCTCCCACAGTTTTAGACCCCACAACCTCCTCAGGAAGGCTGTTCCATGCATCCACTACCTCTCTGTGAAATAATACTTCTCACATTGCCCCTGAACCGCCTCCTTCTATCTTTAAATTGTGTCCCTTGTTCTTGCAAGTCTCTCTTTCTGAAAGATGCTACCCTCTTGGACTTTGTTGATTCCACTGAGGTACTTAAAAGTTTCTATCATGTCCCCCCTCCTTCTTTTCTCAAGGGTATACATATTAAGCTCCTTTAGTCTCTCTCCTCATCGGCTTCTCTTGCAGACCCTGCACCATTTTAGTTGCCCTCCTCTGGACTACCTCTATCCTGTCTATGTCCTTGCGGAGATGGGGTCTCCAGAACTGGACACAGTACTCCAGATGGGGTCTCACCAACTGTCTATACAGAGGGATAACAACTTCCTGTTTTCTGCTGATGATGCCTCTCCCTATACATCCCAGTATACCCCCAGCCCTCCCTACTGCCTTCTCACATTGCTTGCTAACCTTAAGGTCATCTGATATGATTACCCCCAGGTCCCTTTCCTTTTTTTGTTGTTGTTACTACCTCCCCACCACATGCACATTGTGGCACTTGCACAGAGCCTTATAAAGAAGGAGATATAAACTCTAATTGAGTAAGTGACATAATTTGTAGTAATGATGAATGTATAATAACATGTAAAACAAAAGCCACATAAAAGTAGCATTGCACAAGCCATGTTACAAGCGCATTAATCCCCTTCGAAGGTGGCATCTAATGGGGAGTTAATGCATGGTTGGACCATTGTACGCACTCGGGGCCTCGTGCCACAACAGTCTCAACCATGCATTAACTCCCCATCAGATGCCACCTTCGGTGATTAATGTTTACATATATCAGTGTGGACACTACCCTTTATGTGCGTACAAGTAGGAGTATTTGTCCTGGGTTTCGGATTTTTGAGCCTGCATGTTTCTAAGGGAACCCTAAATGACACCGGCACCATGACCTGTAACTTTGGTACCACCAATCTAGTTTTGAATGGTGGAAAAAAAATTTGAAATATAGAATTTGTCGGCAGATAAGGACTGCTTGACCCACACAGTCTGCCAATGTTGTTGTTGTTTTTGTGCCTGCCTATACTGTCACAGCAGACCCTACCTGAACTCCAGCTACTCCCTCCCCTATTCCAGCTTTCCTTTCCTCTCCCTTCCTACCAAGATTCCTTTGTGCCTATCCTTCGCATGCTGGAAGACTGTTCTAGGCGTCCACTACTGTTTCACTGAAAAAGTCCTTTACTTCTGGTAATCATGTGCTCTATTACACTTTACTGTAACTGTGGATTGTCAGTACTGTGTACTTCCACACACCCTCTCCTTCATTTCCCCTTTCCAGCTTCATCACATGCCCCCTTCTTCGTGTACACTTTCTGTTCTGAAAAATACTCCCCTCTTGTACCTTATTCACCCTGATGTATTCTGTGTCTCTATTGTGTCTCTTCCCCCCCCCAACCCCATTTCTCTCTTCCATGGTGTGGATATTGCCATCCCTTAGTCTTTCCTCGTAGGGCTTGTTATGCAGCCCCTATACCATTTTAGTTGCACTCCTTTAGGCCCTGTCCACACTACACCCAACAAGGCTGAAATGGTTCCAAACCATTACAGACTGCAAACATTACAGCATGTACACACTGCCAGGGAACAGATGTGAAAAGGGTCTGGAACCAGCACAGCCTGTCCACATTGAGATATGAACAGTGTGTGCACCCACCCCTGTAATGTGGAGTGCATCCCATGGTGCACCTGAGGAAGACAGCTGCGAAGACAGAAACCCACTCGAATGAACACCCAGCTGCCAGTGTACACAGGGCACACTGAGTGTGGCAGAACATGCCACGGTGTTCTACAGCAATGTGTGACCAGTGGCACCCATGGGGGACCAAGGGTGTGCAGCAGGTGAAGGTGTGGAACCGAAATGAGGGGAGGCCCCTATACATGGCATGAAGGCGTGCAGTGAAGCACCAGCGCATGCCAGGAACAGGGACCTTGCTGCGTCCCACAGGCAGGCATGCGATGCACCACCAGGAAATGGCATACCATGCCCCGCTGCCACTGGATGCAAGCTGCGTGCCCTAGCAAACACTGTGCAGCCAGGCCGCACACCCAGAACCCCCACACCTGCAACCCAAGGAATCGGAAGCCCCACTGTGCCCCAGAAAGCAATGTTCACATGCATGCACACACACACACCGCCCAAGCAAACCAGCAACATGGTATGGTGACACAAGACAGCCTTTAATCCAACGCCGCCATGGCTTCTGGTGGCAATAACACAAGTAAACAATGTGCAGTGGTAGCATGGCCATGGAGTGGACCATGTGCATTGCTGCGTAACAACACAAACCCCCAAATGAAACTGACACTGTCACTTGAATGAACAATGCAATACACAATGCCGGGCCACCATATGGGCGGCGGTGTACACCAACATATACAGAAACCTACGTGTGGGTCACTGTACTGTTACCCGAACCAAAGAAATACAGGACCTCGCACAGGTGGTGCCCTAACCCAGGCACCCATGTGGCCATACTGTATCGAAATCTGTGACACAGCATGTTGCAGAGATGCCACGCAACACTGCATGTGACCCATGAATTGCACTGTGCAACTGAGTGCCACAGTCGGCATATACCTCTGTGCCAACATGAACCAGGCATCGTTGTCACTGGGCGGACCCCAGTGGCGTCCCCAACATAGGAGGGAAATCAAACAGGGAGTCCCGGGTGGCAACCGTTGGGACGCACCGGTCAACCAACCCCTGCATGCTGCATGGGTTATCACAGGGTGGTCCACTGGACCCTGTCGCTGAACAGGTCCTGTGTGAAGTTGGGCATGCCTGCTGCAGGATCCAAGGGTAGCACTGTGAAGAGCAGCGGCACCATGCATTGGGGGTTGGGGTGCTGTGTGCAGGCCAGCAGTGGCTGGCATGACACCTGTGGGGTACTGCTGTGCCATGCTGGCACCAGCCGGTGTTGCCTGGGATGTGGGCGGCAGGGTGGTGGGGGCAGTGATGCCACCCATGTACACAGCACCCTGTAGTGGGATGTCACACCTGCGGGGTGCTGACATAGCCAGGGGATGCATCCTGGTGGCGGCTGGCTGTGCCACGCAGCCTGTCTGTCTGCCAGCGGTGGACAGGTGGACGATGGCAGGGTCGGCCATGCCACTGAGGTTCTCAGTGGCCATTGGCATGGTGGTACACCCACAGGGGAACAGAGCACAGGGGGTTGGAGCTGCGGTGGTGTGTGCCATGGGGGTGGCACCCGGCCATTGCGGTGCAGCTACAGGGGGTGGCTGCTGGCATTGCATGGCCAGTAACTGGACCATCTGTGTGAAGTACCGCTGTGTCTGCTCTGCCTCCTGTCTCCGTAACCGCTCCTCCAATGCCCTCTCCTCCTGTGCCCGCTCCCTCGCCAGATCCATCAGCTCCCTGTGGTGCTCCTGCATCATTCTACGCGTTGTTTCCAACACCGCCCCAAGTACATCTGCCATCCGTGCTGTCTTCGACTTTCTCTTCCTGAGGTTCACCAGGGATAACTGGTCACCCCACCGCTTCGCAAGGCTGCCTCCTACCGGATTGGAGCCATCACTGGAGATTCCTGGCATCTCGTCCTGCAGGGCCAAGGACACTGGGGAGGCCTCCGCTGCGTCAGTGTCCACTGATGTCCCCTCACCGGGGTCTTGCCCTGGAATGGCAAAACATACCTGTCACCATTACACACATGTGGGTACCCCACCCCCACAGCCAACCCCAGCCCCATGCCCCATCCCCCACGCACCTGTATGCCTACGCATACCACAGGTGCCACATGCAAACTCCCTCGAGTGCACCTGTGCCACCACCTATACCATGCCTATCACCATGTGCCGCATGCCCAGGCTACACCTTCACCGGCATGCCATATCCCAGCATACACATTGCTCAATGCACGTACCTGTGTCTGGGCACTCCCGCTGCACACAGTCGTCGTCTTCATTCCCAAGGTGTGGGCACGCGTTCCCGGTTGTGTCCCCATCATCCTCCGTGTCCAGTTCAGGGCTGGCCACCTGTGAGCTCTCCAGGATGAACGCTGGTTCGGTGGTAGGCCGTGTTCCAAGTATGGTATCCAGTGTGTCAAAGATGGGGCACGCCACACCCCCCCCCCGAGTGTCTGTTGCTGTCCCTGGTTTTATGGTACCGCACCTTCAGTTGCTTTATCTTGCCATGGCATTGCTCCACCCCATTCCCGAACAGGTAGTCCTCTACCTTTTGATAGACCTTCGTGTTGTGCCTTGCACTGGCTAGCTCTGCCTGCACCTTCTCCTGGGTCAAGAACTCTACCAGGAGTTTTGTCGCCTCAGCTGACCAGGTTGCACCGCGATCTGACATGGTGCTGCTAGTGGTCAGGGTGGCGTGTGGCTGTGGTCACTGCTTGGCACAGGCCTGTCTACTCTCCACCAGTCACAGGCGGTGCTTGGGGGATGGGGTCACTCTGCAGTGGTGCTGGGGTGGTGTGCTCTGGCACTGCTGTCCTCTGGGGGCTGGTCATGTGTTGTGGCGGCTGTTGGGGCCCCCTTCACACCTCTGGCACACAGTACTGGCATCTGTTGCTGCCTCCTATGGCATGTGCCCACTGTTTGCCCTGGGCACCAGCGCTGTTCCCTCCTCTCAGTTCATGTACTGCTGCTGCAGGCAGCACCCCCTATTGACACTCTGTGTCTCCAGACTGCTCCTCTCTCAGGTGTGTGCACCCAGCAGATCTGGGCTCCGTGCCTCTGACGTTGTGCAGGCACTGCCCTGCACCGTTTTCACCTCACTGCAGTGGTTCCAGTCTTCACGTGCTTCTCTGCCTTCCAGGCGCTTCCTTGTTCTTTTGCCTCCCATGTGCCCCTCTGTGGTGCACTGCCTGCTGGTCTAGCGGCTGACTGGGGGCTACACGGTCATGCGTTTAGACGGGCGCAGTAACGTCACAACCCGCGTCTATTTTTGTAACCGCTAGAAACCACTTCCTGACGGGTTTTATAACGGTTGCGAAAATGCCTGCTGTAACATTACCAGTGTAACCGCACACCGTTACGGATGCGGTTTACACACTCTGTAACGTTACAGAAGGGTTTTCGGGCTGCAGTGTGGACAGGGCCTTAGACAGCCTATACCCTTTCTATTTCTTCTGTGCTGATCGTGCATGATTTTGCACTTTTTCACATTGAAACCCAGCTGCCATATCCTTGACCATACACTGAGTTTTTTACTCATCCTCTCCACTTCCACTGGAGTATCTACCCTATTGTAGATTTCGGTGTCATTTGCATAGAGGCATGCCTTCCCTCCCAGCTCTTGTGCAATGTTGTTATAAAGACATTTAAAAGGACTGGTCCCAGTTCTGAGCCCTGAGGTATCCTGCTGGTCACTCCCTCATTAGCGTGAATGCCATTTGCCACACACCCCTGTTGCCTATCCATCAACCAATTTATTTATTTATTTATTTATTTATTTTTGTACCCAGTTTATTTGGGTCTCACCACCAGAGTTCCCAGTTTCCTCATACGCATCCTATGTGGTACTTTGTCAAAAGCCTTGCTGAACTCTAGTAGGCCATGTCCACAGCCCCATCCTGATCTGTTTCTCTGGTCAAAGAAATTGATCAGGTTTGTCTGACATGACCTTTCCCCCCAACCCCTTGCGAATCTATGCTGTAACCCGCTGGATTCAAGATACTCCACTATCCTTTCTTTTTTAAAAGAGTCCACATTTAACTTACCCACCACTGGTGTTAGACATAGAAACATAGAAGTTGACAGCAGATAAGGACTGCAAGGCCCATCCAGTCTGCCCATTGTTTTCTACCTTATGAATAGACTGACCGGCCTATAGTTGTCTGCCTTCTCCCTGGCCTGCTACCACCTCGTATGAAGCCAGGACTACAGCTGCCCTACTCAAGTCCTCTGTAACCACTCCTGTTTCCAGTGATTTGTTGAATAGGGCTGTCCGAGATGCAGCCGGCATCTCCCTGGGTGTACCTCCACTGTGAAGGCTGAGCAGAAGTATCTGTTCAGAGTATCTGCATTTTTCTTATCCTCTTCTGTACAGTCTCCCCCTGCCCTTCTTAACCTCATAATCTCTCACCTAGTCTTTCTTTTTTTCTTTTATGTATTTAAAATCTTGTCCCCTTTAGTTATTTCTCCTTTTCCTATCCTTTCCTCAGATTGCACCTTTGCACCCCTCACCACCTTCCTGCTTCCCACTGCCTTTCCTGGTACACCTTCCTATCCTCTTCCCTTTGTGTCTCCTTGTACCGCCTGAATGCTACCCTTTTAGCCTATATCTTCACAGCCGGTTCCTTCAAGGACCATAGTGGTGTATTTTTTTTTTCCGGTTTTACTCACTACTTTTGGGCAGAGGTTTGTTGCCTTTACTATGCCGTTCAAATCACCCAGGCGCAAACACCGTTCCTGCTAGGGTATTTCTGAGGCATTCATCTTTTTTTGTTAGTCTTCCCTCCTGAACTCCAGGACCCTCGTCCTTGTGTGGCTTACCTTTACCTCTATCCTTATATTAAACCACCCAGGGGTAGAAATTGGCACCAGCCCACTAGCCAAATGCTGGCAGATTTTGTATCTGGCTAGTAAGATTTTCCTTTAACTAGCCCTGCAGGCTTGTACTGGAGAAGGTAAAATGTCCATAAATACACCAGCTGGGCTAGTGGAAAAGTTTGTGGGGCTAGTAGATTTTTCCAGTCACTAGCCCTGCTGGCTAGTGGCTGATAAACTTAATTTCCACCCCTGCACACTGTACAGTGATTGCAGACCACCAAATGGTATCTCCACCTTGAAGTCTGCAGTACTGTCCCTGTTAGTGAGCGCCAGGTTCGGTATTACCCCTTTCATTATGGGGGTTGACTGATAACTCATTTGATAAAAACAGCTATCAGTACCACTAAACAGATTCCTTCTAATGACGTGTAGACGGGCAACAAGAACTGCAGGTTATCAGCACTGTCATTACGTAGGTGCTGCTATCAGCCCTGTCTACACGTCACTGGTAACATCAATGCCAAACTATATTCAGTAGTAATGCTGCTGGTAATGTTTCAGCTGCAGTAAAGCACAAATTAAAGTAGGAACTTGTAGCGCAGCAACACAGAAGCACACACGAAACCCCCAAACAGCAGAAAACTAGCAAAATAACCGCAGAAATATACAACCAAATGACACAATGAAGTCAGCCCCCATAATATAAAATGAATATGTGATGCTGCAGCATCTGATAGCGGTTTATAGCAACACTCGTGACAAGTGAGCTCGTGGATTAAGTTCTCGTGGCTCCGCTTCACGGAGCCACTCGTGATAACCCCCGAGCTCACTTGCTACTCATATTGATAAAACCAGTATCAGATGATGCAGCATCACGATCCCTTCATCTCAAGTGGACTTGCCCAGTTGTAGGCAGTCTTGTCTTTGTTTTAGTTTTTATTAAAAGCTAAGAAACAGGTGAACGCCATAAGCAACTTTCATTTTACGGTTAGTCTTATGAGCCTCTCCAGTATCATAGATTTTATACATATATATACACAGTCTGTATGTGGAAGGTCACATATCCATCTCCTGCAAGGCAAAACAAAAACAAAGTGTAAAACATGTCTCCCCCAAATAAACATCTGCTTTGCAGGGTTTTAAATAAGCTGAAAAGAGTGATTAGCATTTTGCGTGAAAGTGCTAATCGGTCTACTGCTAAGTATTTCTGAAAATGGTTAGCATTGCCCTGTTATGCTAACTCTAAGGGGAGGGTGGGGCAGCTGCAAGTTGAGGGGTTAGCTGCACAATCGAGCAGATTTACTAGACCATAAGGCCTGTTTCTGCTGGCATTTCGTATGTTCGTATGGTTTGCTTCGTGTTTTTGCTGTGCTATACCAGCTATTTAATATCCTGGTTTGCATTACTTCTTACAATTATGTTCAGTGTTTGCATTTAAACCCCACTGTTCCATTATTCTGAATCTTTTATCCAATAGGCTACAATTTGTGCAAGCAGTATTTATATCCCACTCCAGTCCTAGTGGGGGCTTACCTGGTCTTCCCATCCCTTCCTCACAGCAGCAGGCCACTGGGCATTTGGGGAGATGAAGAAATAGAAATGTTAGTGACTGCTTTTTATTTTCTATATTTCTCTACTGTTTGGGATGTTTATGCTCGTGTATTACATTAGCACCTGTTGCTGAAAACTAGTTTGGGGATGTCTCTATATCTCATCTGCGTAGCTCTTCAGAGCAGATGTATAATTGTAGAACATTTTTACCTAATTTTCATAACCATGAAAACTAGTATACTGCCATACTAAACATATAGGCAAAAAGAAAAACAATTTTGAACTCTGTTGCTAGGTGTCTGAGGCACCTGTCTTTGTTTCTTCCAGTGACACTTGGTCTACTAGCTGATCTCATACTGTTACACCTTCTACCTCCTCTATTATATGTGTAAAGGGAAGCCATCTCACCAGAAATTTCTCATGCCTTAATTGGAGCTCACCGTTATGCTTTTCATAGATTTTATTGTTGTTTGTTTGTTTGTTTATTTATAGGTTGTTTTTGCCATAACCATATCTGGGCAACGGTCTGTAAGCCAAAGTTGTGTAATAGTTTTAAGTGCTGTAACTGTATAGATCTTGAATAGTTCTCTTCTCCCCTTTCCTGTGTGTGTGTGTGTGTGTGTTTATTTTTGTGTGTGTGTTTTTGGGGGTGCGGTCTGCGTTGTGGGTGTAATTTTATTTTGTGATGACCATCTTTGTCAGAAAGAACTGGAAGGGGACAGGATCAGTTGTGTTCCAGGACAGTAGCTGCTGCTGTTGTTTTCATAGGGTTCTTGTGGATTTTACTTGGTAGGTTAGTTCTTTTCTTTCTTACTTCTAAGGGGCTAGCAGGGTATTGTTTTGGGGGCTGCTGGATGTCTGTAAACTGATTTGGTGGCTGTAAGTGGGGCTTTTTTTGTGGATGTTCACTGTGTAACAGGCTGCGCCTGGTAGAGTGCCTATTTCTCTGATTTAAAACCTATTTGGTGGGATTTGCTTGAGATGGTTATTTGAATTGGAGACCTATATCTGTTAATTTCAAGCCTGTTTTGATGTGTTGTTAGTGAAGCTGATTAATTGGAGACCTGTTTCCTTTGGCAGCAAACATATTTTGGGAGCTTTGACTTGAATTTTGATTCCTTGTGCTGATTCCATTAGCTGTAAAGGTTAGTACATAGTGGGGGAGGGGTGTTAATGGTCTGGCCAGGTCTCACTCAGCCAACTGACTGGAGGCAGAGCTGAATCAGGTTGAGGTGTTCGCTGCTTTGTCTCCTCAGAAAGAACTGGAAGGGGACAGGATCAGTTGTGTTCCAGGACAGTAGCTGCTGCTGTTGTTTTCACAGGGTTCTTGTGGATTTTACTTGGTAGGTTAGTTCTGTTCTTTCTTACTTCTAAGGGGCTAGCAGGGTATTGTTTTGGGGGCTGCTGGATGTTTGTAAACTGATTTGGTGGCTGTAAGTGGGGCTCATTTTGTGGATGTTTCACTGTGTAACAGGCTGTGCTGGTAGAGGCCTATTTCTTCTGATTTAAAACCTATTTGGTGGGATTTGCTTGGGCCTGGTTCTTTGGCTGCTGGGCTTGGAGGGGAGACACAGGGCTGATACACTCTCTCTTAAGTCAGGTGTCTGCCCAGGACCCACCCTCCCCAGAAGTCTGCGAATTTATAGGGGAACACCTGCCCTGCAATTGGAGGAAAAGGCTGTAGGTGCAGCTCATGTAGTTCTAGCCACTGGGGGTTGGATTTAAAGGCTGGGAGAGAGGAGCTTAGGGAGTTGTTCATTTTCCTTATAAGTTTAATGTGTTATACTGCACCTAGTAACAGGGTTACTGGTGTACAGTGGGACTGTCTCTGATTAGTGGGTGACCTAATTAGGCAGTAGGGGTATCTTGGACTTTGGGGGAACCTGGTGGCTCACCCAAGAAACCTATTTGGAAGGGATGGAACCACACGTCATTAGGGCCGCATCTTTGGGAGGGTGGTGGGGTGACAGGATGTGGAGCAGCCATGATACTGGACTGGGCTTGGATGTTCTGGTGGTTGCCCAGTGTGCCACCAGCTAGCACAGCTTAGGGAGGAGGTTGGGATTAGGAGAAAGCTGGGGAAGGGGTGGTATGCGGTTGGGGAAGGGGCTGGAATCTCCCACAGGGTTGCACCAAGCACTGGGGGTGGGGGCATAGGAAAGGAGTGCAGGAGAATACTAGGGGTCACATAGGGACCCTGGCAGAGGGGACCAAAAGGACACTACCAAGGAAGCAGGCAGGTAACTGGGGACCTCACAAAGGGGGACGGAGGGACAACATTCTCAGGGAAGTAGGCAGATGGCCAGGGCTGGACAGAAGGAAGCCAAGGCTGGAGGTGGATCAGACCTACACTCAGTAACCGCTTCAATTCTCTTCTTCTGCTCAAGGATGAGGGGGGTGATGTAGCCACAACAGGGGTGGTTAGAGACGGAAAGGGAGTGGGAGGCAGGGGCCAGATAGCAGGAAGAACGGGGGGGACCTGGAATGCAGGAGAATGGGAGAGCAGTGAATCAGAGCAGGAGGGGCTGGGGGAAGAGGGAGGAAAGCGCAAGGAGAAGAGAGTAAAAATAGGAGTGGTGTATAGACCCCCTGCCCTGGCGGAGGAGCTGGAGGACAGTCTGGTGGCAGATGTTAGGAGACACTGCAGACTGGGCAGAGGAACGGTGGTGGTGTTGGGGGACTTAAACATGCCAGGAACAGACTGGGAGACTATAACATCCTCTGTGACCAGGGAACAGAGGTTGTTGGATGTCTTTCAAGATCGCTCCTAACTCAGCAGGTGAGGAACCGACCAGGGAGGCACGGTACAGTATGTGTGGTCCTAGTCAGACACAGTGACCAGATTGGGGGCCTGGAGGTAAGGGACCCATTGGTGGGGAGTGACCATGCCACGGTCTGGTTCTGCCTGGACCTAGGAGGGGTAGAAGGCTGCACAAAGACGGAGTAACCAACTTAGGGGGCAGATTTATGAAATGGGAAGGATCCTTAAGGAGCATTTGGATGGGATTGGGTCAGGACATGGATGCTGATAGTAGGTGGGAAATCATCAGGAGGGGTGCAGGATGCTACCAGCACCTGTGCAAGAGTAAGACTAAAATGCGGTAGGGCCCAAAATCCTGTTGGTGGACCAGGGGAGGTCCAGGAGGTGGTGCAGGGAAAGAAAGCAGCCTATAAGCAATTCAAGTGCTCAAGGAGAAAGGGATGAGGGAGCACGAGCTGATGGCTAGAAGGGCCACTAGAGTGGTGAGGCGGCTAAGGCAAGGAAGGAGCAGAACCTGGCCAGGGAAATTAGGAGAGGAACAAGGGTTCTTTAGATACATTGGGGAAAAACGAAGGGTGAAGGGGCAGATTCAGAGATTAAATCAGGGAGAGATGGGCACAAGACCCGGGGAGCAGGCTGAGGTACTAAATGAGTACTTCACCTCAGTTTTCACCAGGAAAAATGGGGTGCTGCATCTACATGGGAGGAGACAGAGATACTGAGGAGGGGGACCCTACCAATCGGCAGGTCTGGGGAGAGGGAGGCATCACTGGCAGGTGGGGGAGGGCTAAGCAGGAGAAGAGGCACCGGAAGTGGAAATCACAGCAGAGAGAGTGAGGGAAGCCCTCGGCTCCCTTAAGACGGAGAAAGCACCGGGGCCGGATAAATTACATCCCAGAGTGCTGAAGGAACTTGCAGATGTCCTGGCGAAACCCCTGGCAGAGCTTTTCACCATCTCTCTGAGGACAGGGTGGGTGCTCCAAGACTGGAAGGTGGCACATATAGTGCCTGTCCACAAGGGGGGATCAAGGGAGGTGGCAGGGAACTACAGGCCTGTCAGCCTGACATCGGTGGTGGGCAAGGTGATGGAGGGCATTGTCAAGGAGAGGCTAGGGGGGACCTGGATAAGTCAGGGTGCCTGGACGATAGACAGCATGGATTCATCCCGGGGAAATCGTGTCAGACAAACCTGGTGGAGTTCTATGGCTGGGTGACAAGTGCCTTGGACCTGGGTAGACCAGTGGAAGTTCTCTTTCTAGACTTCAGCAAGGCATTTGACTCTGTTCCTCACGTGGGCCTGTTGGATAAGCTGGGAGAAATGGGGGTGGGGAACCAGATGATCAGATGGATAGACAATTGGCTCCAGGACCGGACCCAGAGGGTCGTAGTTGGTGGGATAGTCTAATCCCCAAGGAGGGTCATTAGTGGGGTCCCACAGGGATCAGTCCTTGGGCCTTCTGTTCAACGCCACGATCTGACATAAAGACAGGAATCAGGAGTGAGATGAGTCTCTTTGCAGATGACTCGAAACTGGGGGAGGTGGTGGATGTGGAGGAGAGGAGGGTGGCCCTACAGGGGGACCTGGAGGCTCTGGAAAGATGGTGTAGAAAGTGGAAGCTGAGGTTCAATGCAGGGAAATGCAAGGTACTCCACCTGGGGGCCAGAAACCCAGGCCAAGTGTACACCCTGGGGGGGGGGAATGCTACAAGTCTCGATGGCTGAGAGGGACCTGGGGTGGTGGTGGATGTCAAGATGAATAACTCTGAGACTTGTAGGAGGGCAGCAGCCAAGGCCAACAGGATGCTGGGATGCATCGCTGGGGGATCACCTCCAGAAGGAGGGAAGTGATACTCCGTCTGTATAACTGCTTGGTGAGGCCGCACCTTGAGTACTGCGTGCAGTTTTGGAGGCCACACTTAGAGGGACATTAACCTCCTGGAGAGGGTCCAGAGGAGGGCAACCAAAATGATTTGGGGCTTGGGGGACAAGACCTATGAGGAGAGGCTCAAAGAGCTAAATATGTACACATTGGAAGAGAGAAGGGACCGGGGGGACATGATAGAGGTCTTTAGGTACATGAAGAGGGTAAATAGGGGAGGAACAGTCAGGGTGCTTCGAAGGAAGGAGGAAGGGCCACTAGAGGCATGGGTGGAAGCTGGAGGGGAAGATTCAGGGGAAAGGAGGAGGAGGTGCTACTTCACTGAGAGGGTGGGTGGAGCCATGGAATGCACTGCCTAGGGGCTGGTGGAGGCAGAGACAGTGGAGGGTTCAAGAGGGGTGGGACAGGTACAGGGAAGGGTTCTGGAAGCAAAATCCAATGTAGCAAGAATATCCGGAACTGGGAAGGGAGAAGCCAGAGAAGGCGAGGGGGACAGCAAGGTCAGCACCCAGGGTGGGGGCTGACCAAACGAGCAGACACGAAAGACCATTAGGCCTATTCTGCTGGCATTTTAGTATGTTAGTAGTATGAATTGGCCCACCTCATTCCAGAACTGTCTGATTTTTGGACGGTTTAAAAAATGTGGTAGGGAGTACCATTTTGGGTGCAGTTTCTCCAACATGTATCTGTGGGGCTGCTACCTATATTCCGTGTCCTGTCTGGGGTTAGTAAGTAGTGTGTTACACCTTTCTATGTAAATTTTCTCTAGCTGCCTGACTCAGTTCTGTGCACTGTCTGCCAAACCATATTTTTTAAATTTTTATTTATTGAAACGTTTCACCAGGAAGGCACGCTGAGCAACAAGTTGCTCATCTCCCAGTGCAACCTGGGGGGTAGGGGAACATGAGGATAGTTTAGAGATTTGATACACAATATAAATATACAGTTGATTACATTCAATAAAGTGAGCAGACTATACAAAAGTACTGAAAAGCAGAAATGCTAACAGGTACGAACTAGATGGCTAAAATGCTAACAGTTTTGAACCAGATGGATACGATAGCACAAATATCTTTGGCAAACTCTTGGTGGGACATAGCTTTGTAGTTAGAAAATGGGTGGATAGAATACAAGGAGGTTGAACTAGGGCAAGATTGCAAGGAGAGACACAGATTGAACAAAATTTGCAAGGTGTTTCAAAAGTGCAAGGTTTACTATAAGTGCATTAGAGATTAAGGGTTAGACAATAACTACGGCTAGGAAGGGGGAAGGTGGGTGGGGGGCATATAGGCAGAGAGCAGGTGGGTGGAAAGGGGGAGATTTGGAGGAGGGGAAGGCGAGGGGTGGAGGAGAAGGGTCTGCCAGGGCCTCACCCCTCCAGAATGCTGGGGACCTTGCCTGCACCAGGCGGAGGTCAAGCATGAACAGGAGGGAAGCAGGTTGTAGGCAGCAGAGGTAGAGCATGACAGGAGGGAACTATGCAGTGACGGGAGTAGGCTTCAAAAGGACCAAGAGAGGGAGGTGGAAGAGTAGAGGGGCAGAGACCCAGCCCTTTCAGGAAAGAATGAGGTGGGAGTAGGAGGTGAGGAAGGTGTTTGCTTAGGTTCTGGACTCCTCCAGGATGCGGAGAATCCTGCCAGGGGCCTAGGCCAAGCAATGGTGAGTGGGTAGGAGGGTAGGGGTACAGAGGGGAAACGGGGGGTGGGAGTAAGATGGAAAGGAAGGGGTGCTGAGGGAGGATGTAGGGAGAGGGTTTTGCAGGAGAGGTGTGGGTGTGAAGCTGAAGCAGGTTCATAGAGGAACAAGTTAAGGAGGATTGTAAAGCAGCAGCAGCTGGCGGAGAAAAAGTAATGTGAGGGAGTGGGAGTAGATGGAGTATCGTAATTGAGGTGGGAGGGAGTTCCAGATTTTGGGGAAGTTATGGGAAAAGCCTGATTGGCCGATGAGGGTGCTACAATGGGGGGGCTAGCAGGTTGCAAGTGTCTGAGTATCTGAGGGAGTGTGAGGAAGGTGGGGGGGCAGGAAGGGAGCATGAGAGGCAGGAAGGAAGTACACCAAGCCAAAGTTTGGAAGTTAGCTTGGCACAGTGAGCTAGGCGTCTGTTAGCAAGTGAGGGGAAGGACAGGGCACGGTAAAGGTCACAATGATGACTTTGAGATTGGGCGTCAAGAACGAATAAAAGGAGCTGAAAAGAGTCCAGTCTAGTAAGGGAAGATATGGGAGTAGCACCATAGACTACATCACAGTAGGCAGAAATGGGGAGGATCATCTTCTGGACGTAGGAGG
The DNA here is from genome assembly GCA_016271365.2 of Neoceratodus forsteri. Taxonomy (NCBI): domain Eukaryota; kingdom Metazoa; phylum Chordata; order Ceratodontiformes; family Ceratodontidae; genus Neoceratodus; species Neoceratodus forsteri. The sequence continues at coordinate 1,225,841,863 of CM057458.1, forward strand.
GATGCAACTATGGTTCCTGTAAAGGGCTCCAAGCTTGGGGCGCAGTTTTTTCAGAATTGCATCAGTGTGGCCAGAGTAGCTAAGGTGTTGGTCCAGCCAGACCCTAAGGTATCTGAAAGAGGGTGTGTGCTCAAGGATTGTCCCATCAAGGGTGTGGAAAGAGGGTAAAGGGTGGAGCTTAGAGAGTCTTTGCCTAGTGCCGAAGGTCATACTAACATACTAAAATGCCATTAGAATAGGCCTAATGGTCTTTCGTGTCTGCTCGTTTGGTCAGCCCCCACCCTGGGAGCTGACCTTGCTGCGTCACTTTGCCCACTCTGGCTTCTCCCTTCCAGATATTCTCGCTGCACTGGATTTTGCTTCCAGAACCCTTCCCCTGTACCTGTCCCACCCCCTCTTGAACCCCTCCACTGTCTCTGCCTCCACCAGCCCCTTGAGCAGCGCATTCCATGGCTCCACCACACTCTGTGAAGTAGCACGTCCTCCTTTCTCCCCTGAATTTCCCCCCCAGCTTCCACCCATGCCTCTAGTTGCCCCCCTTCCTTTGAAACACTCTGACTGCTTCTCCTCTATCATGTCCCCGTCCCTCCTTCTTCCAATGTGTACATATTTAGCTCCTAGAGCCTCTCCCATAGGCCCTGTCCCCAAGCCAAATCATTTTGTTGCTATCCTCTGGACCTCTCCAGGGAGCTCAGTGTCTCTCTTAAGTGTGGCCTCCAAACTGCACGCATATTCTATGTGCGGCCTCACCAAGCAGTTATACAGAGGAAGTATCACTTCCCTCCTTCTGGAGGTAATTCCCCTAGCGATGCATCCCAGCATCCTGTTGACCTTGGCTGCTGCCCTCCTACAAGTCTCAGAGTTGTTCATCTTGACATCCACCACCCCCAGGTCCCTCTCAGCCATCGAGACTTGTAGCATTCTCCCCTCCCCTCGAGTGTACACGGCCCGGGTTTCTGGCCCCGAGGTGCAGTACCTTTCATTTCCCTGCATTGAACCTCAGCTTCCACTTTCTAGACCATCTTTCCAGAGCCTCCAGATCCCCCTGTAGGGCCACCCTCCCTCCTCCCCATCCACCACCGCCCCCAGTTTTGAGTCCTCCGCAAAGAGACTCATCTCACTCCTGATACCTGTCCTTATGTCAGAGACATAGTCGTTGAAAAGGAGGGGCCCAAGGACTGATCCCTGTGGGACCCCACTAATGACCCTCCTTGGGGATGAGACTATCCCGCTAACTATGACCCTCTAGGTCCGGTCCTGGAGCCAATTTCTTATCCATCTGATCATCTGGTTCCACACCCCCATTTCTCCCAGCTTATCCAAAAGGCCCCCATGAGGAACAGAGTCAAATGCCTTGCTTAAGTCTAGAGAGGACGTCCACCGGTCTACCCACATCCAAGGCACTTGTCACCCAGTCATAGAACTCCACATGGTTTGTCTGACGTGATTTCCCCTGAACCTGTTGGAAGTCATGTTGAAGAGTGGTTGCAACATCAATGGTGGTTTTGCCAGACATGAACAAGACAGTGTCATTGGCATACATATAGATAGAAGAGCAGAGGGAGCAGACTGAGGGGAGGTCATTTAGGAAGATGGAGCAAAGGATGGGACCGAGCACAGAGTCCTGTGGGACTCCTGTGGAGATTGGGAGGGGTGGAGAGATTGCATTCTGAATCCTGACTGATTTGTGTTCTGCCTGTGAGATAAGCTCTAAACCAGGAAAGAGCAGGAGTAGACAAACCAGCAGCCATAAGGGAGTAGAGAAGGAGGGCATGGGAGACTGTGTCGAAAGCCTTTGCGACATCAACAGAGATGGCAGAGATGATGAGGCCACTGTGCATCCCGGTAAGGATGGAGTCCGGGAGCCTAAGGAGGGTGGTGGTAGTGAGGTGGTTCTTCTGAAAACCAGATTGGAACAGGGTGAAGAAAGAGGAGTCTGCAACAAAAGAGGTAATTTGAGAGAGGACCAGGTGTTCTTGGAGCTTAGCAAGGGAGGGGAGGGGAGGAGGGAGATTGGGCGATAGTTGGCAGGGGAGGAGGAAGGATCACCACCCTTAGGGAAAGGGAGGACCACTGCATGTTTCCAGGGCTTAAGGATGGAGGAGGATGTAGAGGAGAGATTTAGAATTGGAGAAAGAGCGTAGGCAGTAGCAGGGGCTGAGAGGTGGAGAAGTTTAGGGTCAAGGTCATCCGGAGAGGAGCCTTTGGAGGGATTGAGAGAGTAGGGCCATTGGTGTCTCCTCAGGGAGATGGAGAATGAAAAGGGGGGTGGGTCGGGTGGGTTGAGTGGTAGGAGAGGGAAACGGGTGGAGGAGAGGCTTGAGGGGAGGGATTTTAGAAGGTTGAGACACCAGAGGTGTAGTAGGAGTTGAAGTCCTGGCCACTATGCAAGGTTCAGACTCTCTAGTGTGTTTCTGTTAAGCACAGGGGTGGGAGGTGCCGGGGAGAATAGTGAGTGGCTACTTTCCAAAATTTGGAGGGAATTTGTTATTGAGGAAGAGGATTTAAAATATTCAGACTTGGCAAGTCTGATTGCTTTAGTACAAGCGTTTCTTAGCCTGTGATAGGTAGTAAGAGCTGATGGGAGCAGAGAGGCCTTATATTTCCTCCACGCTTGTTCGCGCTCCCTGAGGCAGGTCATTAATTCAGGGGTGATCCAGGGGTGATGAATACCTCGGACTCCAGTGCATTTGAATGGGGCGTGGAAGTCCCAGGTAGCTATAAATCTGTCTTTGAAGTAAGTGAGTGAGTGAGTGAGGGCTTGGTCCATTGGAAGTGGCAGATGCAATTGGGGACCAATCAGAATTGGATACATCATTGAGGAGAGGGTTCAAGTCAAGGGAACTGAAAGAGCGGAGTTGCAGGATTTTATGTGGCAGTTTAGGTCTGTGGACCTTCCTGATCACCAAGATAGGGTGGTGATCGCTGAAGGCATCTGGGAGGACGCCAGACTTGATGACTCTGTGCATACCTCTCAACTGTCACACGTTATGAGGTACGTCACTCATTTTACCTCTCAGAAACCCTTTGTCCATCATGGGGAAGGTGATATTCCATACTCCGCACTGAGATTTTAAAGTAGAAATTCATAATAATCTATTATGCTCAGTTATCAAAAAACATTATGATCATTAGTGCACTGATAGCTATAGTGTTCTGATCTTCCAGTACCATGTTAGATGATATGTCACACATTTTGCTCGTTTGTCACACATCGTGTCACACATTTTGGTGAAGAAAGGTTGAGAGGTATGACTCTGAGGGTGGGAGGTGAGAACCCAGTCTAACAGCGAGTGGTTTGGGGTTTTGTGATTTAGTCTGGTAGGCTCTTGGATGAGTTGGGAGAGATTTAGAGCAGCGATATCACTTCATGTCTTAGAAGTGGTTGTTGACAGCCAGCTTAGATTTACATCACCTAATACGTATAGCTCACCTTTCTGTGAGACTGAAGCTGTGGAGGTGATGAGGCCAATAGATTTGGAGGGCTTGATACCTGGGTGACAGTAGATACTGGCAATAAAGATAGGGGAGGAGAAAGGCAGGGCAGTATTTACTAGGGCTTCTTAAGAGGAGGGTAAGGCATACGAGAGAAGGGTAGTGTATTGGAGAGAGGACTGGATTTACATGGCCCCTCCACCTGCCCTATCCTGCCTGACTAAGGAATAGCCTGGGATGGCAATGGAGGGATCAGAAGTTTAGTATTCAGCCAAGTTTCAGTTAAGATTACAATGTGTGGAGGGAGGGAGATTATCATCGGCTATAACAGATCAATTGTCGGGACCAGGCTGCAGATATTTAAGTGAAAGATTTTTAGGCCTTTTGGGGGGCAGAGGTGGTGTTGGAATGTTACATATGTTAAAGGGACACTGTCAACCCCCTTAGGTCTCAAAGTTCCCTCGTTTAAAAAAACATATTTTATAATTGCCAAAATTCTGTAAAGATTGTTGATGAAGTTGGTAGTTTGATTCTGACTCTTACTTTCTTTAAAAAAGTAAAAAAAAACAGACTGCCCAATGTACTGGTGTTATCACACTAAAACAGGTTTGTTTACATTCCTTGATCAACTCCAAATGCATCTTTCCTGGACTTGGGAACAACCACAAAACAGTCTAGCTCCTCATGATGCAGTGGGAGTTTAGGAGGCTACTGCCTTATGAGTGACTGCACTGTTTGGGTGTGTTTCTAATGCTCAGAAGTATGCAGTAAGAACAGAACCAAGGTTGTTTATAAATATACATTGCTGCGCATTTCAGTTCTACTAAGCAAGGAAACAGACAAAACAAACAGCAACATCAGTGAATTTTAGAGAGGGTAAGCAATTATAAAATGTGGGGTTTCAGCTAGAAATAATATGATGAAAAACAGGTTGACAGTGTCCCTTTTAATGGGAGGACAGCAGCTGGGGGGGTACCAGGATTGGGATGTACATTTCGTGAGGCAAGTAATAGGAGTGCGAGTATAAGGAAGTGTAGTTTAGGATATTTGTGGTGGGCAGAGTATTCATGATGTGTTTGGGGGAGGGGGACTGGATGAGATGGATAATCAGGTGGCAAGTAAAAACAAAGTAGCTAAAGCTGTGAATAATGTTGCAAAAGGGGTATGTGGGGAAGTAGGTCCAAGTATTTGAGGGAAGGTACTTAAGAATGAAGGAGGGGGGCAAGGAGATCGTGGGAAGAGGGGGGGTTTAAATGAGAAGTTTGTGGAGTTGTGTTAGAGATGATGGAAAGGAGAATTAGGGGAGGGAAAGTGGGGTGGGCATGCTGTAGGTAGGTGGGGCGCTTACTGGTCAGGGTAGATTGGATAGTGGGGGGGGGGGAGCACTGGACAGTGAAACTGGAAGGGCCACTGCCAGAGGGAACTGACAGCCACTAGCAAGTTGTGCAAACCTGGGGAAAAATAGGTAGCTAGAGATAGGCCTTGACAGAAGTAGAAGAGGGAGGGGGCAAAGACTGATGAATAGGGATAGACTGACTACGCAATAAGTGAAACGAGACCGGGATTGAATTGGGTGAGTGCATATAACTGGGCTCTCTAGTGACTAGAAGATATAATCTGCTAATGGAAAAGTCAGCAAAAAAAAAAAAAAGGAAAATAAATTTTGTCAGCAGAGAGATGAGCTCCGGGGAAGGTGCCAGGCAGTTCAAATCCCCAGGAGCGGAAGCCAATCAAGGAGAGATGGAGTGCTGTATCGGCTTATAGTAGACCTAAATTCAGGCGCCATCCACCAGCTGAGTTCATGGCTAGCAAGCTGGACTGGAGCTGCTTTCCGGAAATGTACCTGGATCTGTGCTCTTGAGGGCAGGCTGGGGAGCACCCCATGGCCAACTGTGTTCAGCACCGGACCGCTAGTGCAGAAGATGGAACCCCCTCAGCGCTGGTGAGACCACACTTGGATTACCGTTTACAGTTCTGGTCCCCATACCTAGAATGTGAAATTCATCAGCTAGAAAAGGGTCCATAGAAGATTCACCAAAAAAAAAAAAAAGATTCATGGATTGGAGGGATTGGACTATCGAAATAGATTAAACAAATTAGAGCTACATAGCCTCGAAAGGAGGTGGATACGGGTGACCTCATTTTACTGTTTAATTCCGTGCAGGGGAGTGTACCAAGAAGTGAGGCGTCTAAATTGCATCAAACACCTAAGTCCAGGGTGCTGGGAAAACAATTACTATCATAACTATACTTTAGTCAACCTACCTTGCTTTTTATACTCCTGATTAATCCACACATGTTAATAAATAATCTATGATTTATATTCACAGAAACGCATGGGTTATTCATGACAATCAGAACAGGGTCTGAAATTGTAGCTTTGGAAGAGGTTTGAAGGGAGAAAGAAAGCCAAGAATAACTATGCAGTTGCAGTGCAATTTATAGAACAGTAAAACACAGGCTAGGAAAAATAACTTACCTGTGGGCAATCATAACCTGGAATTTGGTTTCTGCACACATTTCCTGTTGTCCTGCTGCAGTTGTAAATAAAATTACTCCTGCCCAAGTCTTTTTTTCTTAGTCTCTTGCCTGCCCTAATGGCTCTTACAACAACTGCTATTTTATTTTGATGATGCTCTAGTCTGATTCTCTAGTAGTCTATGACTGAGATTAAGAGGATCTAGAACGAGTCCTTTTCCTGGAACAAGAAGCTGCCGGTCTGCTACTGTCTCTCGTACAGACCCAGTGACAGACACCCAGGTTCATGAGCTCTCAGTCCTGTCTAAGTGGGGCTTTTTTTTTTGTTTGTTTAATAAAATGCAGCTTCCCCAAAGCTGGTGGTGGTTTTGTTTTAATAATCACCAGCCTGTGTTTTTTTTTTTTTTTTTCTTCTTTTTCACAAGTTCCCTGCCTTCCCAAGCCACTCTTTAAAGAACTGTTTTTATTTAGACTAAATATAGGCAGATTAGTTAATATAGGAGTGGGAGTATGCGAGAGGCTAAAAAAAAAAAAGTTGTTTACAAGCTGCTAGACAACCTATGTCTCTGTCCCTCTCACACAGTCATCACACACTCTTCTTCTCCCCCAGCCTTTTATTGAAAATGCTTGTTCCCTAAAAGCTTTTATCAAAATTGGAAATCACTCGTTAAATGTTGAAGAAAAAATTTTTTGTTTTGTTTTACAAAATCATCTTTTAAAAGTGTTTCTTAAATGCACAAAATCACTGCTGTGCTCACTTTCTCAGCACCTTAGCTTGTCTCCTTCACAACAAAACTGCAAGTGCGGCACGCTGCAGAGATCCCAGCCTCAGCGCACTAAGTATAGGGAGGGGTGGGAGGAAACATACAGACAGAGACTCCCCATTGCCTGCATTTTTCTGTCATCTGACATCTAACTCCTGCCCCCTTCTATCATTCTCAGAGGCTGTTTGATCCATCAGGGTGAAACTGGGTAGTCTGCTTATCTCCTTTCACCCCCTCAGCTGTCTCATGAGTGCCCGCAAATTCCTCTACTGTGCTCGGGATAGCTGCCTCTACCCCCTTTAGCTCTTTGCATGTCACACAGGAAGCAGGCAAGGTTCCATTCAGCAGTTGCGACTCTGGCATGTTAAGGTACCTGCTGCCAGAGGACGGAAAGAGCAATTTACAAGGCAAGTGTACTGAAAAAAAATGTTTGTTTCGGTAGTCTGCTACATCACAGTCTGTATTAATTTAAAGGAGTTCTGTGGGGAGAGGTGAAGCCCCAACAGCTGCACAGATCGGGGCTTCATCTTTCTGATTTCCCCGCAAGCACCATCAGAAAGAACAGTTTAAGTACCTCAGCACTTGTAAAAATCCCCTGAGGCTCCAGTGCAACCAGGATTTTAATAATGGCACTCCTCAACTCCCCCAGGATCTCACTGGTAATACAGCGAGAAAGTGACGCTGCACTGCCCGTACCATAATACTGCCCTTATGTACAGCAATAAACCAATATCTGTATCTCCAATGCCCAGTGCTATTTAAAAAAAGTGCGGCATCACTGTCTCGCGGTATTACCAGCAAGATCGGGGGGGGGGGCACCATTATTAAAATGCCGGCTGCACTGGAGCTTTGGGGGAATTTTACAAGTGCTGAGATACTTAAGCTGTTCATTTCTTACGATGCTTGCAGGGGGGATTGGAAAAGTGAAGACCGATCTGTGCAGCTGTCGGGGCTTCACTTCTCCTGGTAGTTCTCCTTTAAAGCATGCGCAAACAGCCGAAAGTGAGTTCGATTTGTGGTTGCCCGGCGGGCAGGACAAACTCATTTAGGTTGTCCTGATTGGGGTTTCTATTGTCTCGGGTTGCCAGGCAATAGGATTTTTCCTAGCCTGCCTTCAGCTACAAAACGGAGGGGATCTACTGACCCCCCCCCCGGTTCTACTGCCTATAATTCAGTTTATGTAAAGATGAAAATTTGCTCACAGAAATGGGCCTGGAGTATAAAATTAGCACTTTTAGCTCAGGACAATACAATAAGCAATTCTGTGGAGGAATCATGAAAACAAACAAGGCACATATTACACTCTGAGGGTAATAAATCACTGGAATAGCTTGCCCCAATACATCATAGATGCAACCAGTATTGATTGATTGATTTTAAAAAGATGCTGGATAATTGGCCCGGTGGTGCTGGAGGTTGAGGCACTGGTCACTACACCTAGTGCCACACCAGTGACCCAGGTTTGGGAACGAGCCCGGGTCAAGAGGATCAAGCATCCAGAGGACTGCTCTCCTCTCTCGGGAAGGGGGTTTTGTCGTCCTGCTCGTTGACTGCCCTCTGGCGATGGTCAGGGGGCGCATACTGACACCCTCGCATCGGTAGGTGAGTTGGGGCAGGGAGAAAATTGTGGAAAAAGAGCCTGGCAGGCTCTGTAATAGCCTACCCGCATCCTGAGGACCCCTGGTTTCTAGATTGGAGTTTAAAGAGGAGGGTCTGCACCCTCCTCCCACAACCCCAGCGAAATTTCGGGGTTGGTGGGCAGCAGTGGGGACCGAGAGGAAGAGGAGTCCCTCCGCAAAGAGGGCCACAGCCACTTCCCAGGGTTCCAGGTGAAAAACAAATAGAAAAAAAGAAACAGATGCTGGATAATCATATGGACTCCTGGGAAGTTCTTGTACTTAAGTATGTCCCATTTCTCATCCAAAGACGTTATGCCTGCTTTCTTCTCGCATATGGCCTATGTTGTTTAGAATATCTCCCTCCCTGTTTCTTTATTCATTTCTACGTATAGTTTTGAGATCCGGTGTTTGCATTCTGGTTGTTGAGTTCCTGGGCATGTGTGCGAAAGTTCTTCCACTTGCTTTGGCTTCCCTTGGAAGGACCTAATTTGCAGGTAACGAAACAGGTCTATGTTTGGTAGATCAAATTTTTTCTGTAGTTATCTGAAGGTTTGGAGTGACAGTCTTATCTTTGGAACTCAATGTAGCAATCAAGAATCCCTGAACGCCCAGTAGGTTTACAGGACTTGGATACTGTAGTTAACTGTAGGGAGCTCTGAGCCACCAGCTGGTCTGACTGTGGGGTCCAAGGGGTGGAGCTAGATGTTGAGAGTTGTGTAACCCTCCTCATGAGATATGTACCTTTTAAGATTGTCTGTTGACCTCTAGGTTGTGCCAGTTTCTGTGTCCCTGGAGGATGGGGTCAGCTTGTCTGACTTGCAATTCCAAAGGGGAGGAGTCCATGGTCTTTGCTGCAGGGTAGGTGCTAGTGAGTCAGAGTTGGTGGGAGAGGTACTACTTGGGACACTGTGCCAGCCCCACAGTCCTGAAAGTTTCTAGATAAAGCCTGGCATTGAGAGAAAACAGAAAATACTCATTCATGGTGGCTATCATTGAACTAGAGCTTTGGGGTGCTCTCCAGCAGAAGAAAAAGAAGTGAAGACTGAAGTAGGGTTCCATCTGAAAGAAAGCTGGGCCAAAGGAGTTCAGTGGGCAAAAGGATCTTTTACTCTAATTCTCATTTAAAGTGACTGTTTTGGCATCCAGCGGTGCCCTCTCTCCCCAACTGAGGAACAGTGACTGTAAAGTGTCATGATTCCAGTCAAAAAATAGGAATTTACTGCAGTGTTTAATTTGTGGGCCATATTGCCCCAAAAGTTTTGTCAGAGCTCTCATGGATTCATTCACATATCTGGACTGAGTAGTACAGTATGGGCTGCACGCCCATTGGCTCATGCTGTGAACCAATGGGCGTGCAGCTCTGTCAGTCGTGAGGCTAGCAGGCGGGGTGCTGCCGGCTGACGGGGATGGTGGGCGGGTGGGGGTACACTAGATCACCAGGGATATTGGACTTGGGGGAGAGAATACAGTGATGCCCGTGATCGGGGCATGGGGCGCCGCCAGGTCCGCAGGAACTCGGGTGGCCATCCACAGGTGGCAGCTGCTGTGTTGCGCCTGCAATCGGCAGCTCACCTGTGGTGGCCATCATGTTCCTTTTTTTTGGGGGAGGGGACTTTGTGCAGGCGCAGGTGGGGTTGCACATGCATGACTCTGCACAGCCCGGCTGAATATCGGGCTTGTGCAGGTTATGCATGGAGCACGCCTTGCGCCCCCACACACCTGTGCCTGCGCCATTACTGATGCGCTCAGTAGCACGGGATTTAATGTGGGCGCACTCTTCCCTTTAAATATTGCACTGGCGCAGTGGGTTGTGCATGGCGCAACCCTTTTGAATATCTGGGCCAGGATAAATTGGAACTAGAATATGGCCAACTATTGGGAGAGGGAGAGTGGGGAAAAAATATGGAAAGATGTACATAAAACCACGGCCTTGTTGGCAAACTGGCCGGAATTCAGGTGGGAAGTATGTGGGTGGTATTTTATTACCCCCACAGTGTCCCAGTGTTACAGTACCAATAAGTCGGATTCCTGTTGGAGAAACTACAGACAGAAAGGGTTGCACTACCATATCTTTTGGGAGTGCCTTGATGCATATACATTTTGGCTGCTGATAAGGCCTACCATTCAAAAAATCTTAGACATACCACGGCCCTTAACTTTCCTGAATTTAGTGCTGGGCCTACTGCTAGATGAGCTTCGATCAGCAGCCACCAGGTACTTGTTCTACATCCTGATGGTGGCGGCCTTGAAAGTTATAACACAGAATTGGTTAACCAGAGATGTTTTAACAATTTATCAGTGGAAATTGAACATTACCACCATTAAAAATACGGAGGCCATCACTGCTAGGATCAGGTTACAAGTGGAATAGGTTCAATACCAGGTGGATGCCATATTATATTTATGTTGAAGAAGTTGAAGGTCAGACGATATTGGAACCACTTTTAACCTGACCTTTTAAGAAGAAGAATGGCTTGTATGTAGTAAGCAATTGGGGGACATATTTACAGTCATGTAGATCAGTAAGGGAGCTTTTGTTTTTTTTGTCATGCCCCCTTCTGGAACTTGAGTATAGAAACAAGTGTACCAAGTAATGACAGCACCCTTTTTTCATTACCATAGTTTTGTTTATTGTTACTTACAGTTCTTTTAATGTTACAATTTTACTTTTGTCTGAGTTTTTTGTGTAAAAAAAAAAAAAAAAAAAAAAGCCGTTTATGAGCTTAATCGAGGTAGGAGAGTTCGAAAATATAAAAGGAAGTGATGAGAGATGACAACATGGACAGGTCCATTTGTCTTTCGTTCATGGTTCTTGTCAGGACAGGATTCCGGAAACTGCAAAAAGAGAAACCATATATAACTCCAGTTACCTTATGGGTCATTTCAGACACCGAATTTTAACTTTTTATCAAATTCTTAAGTCTACATAATTTTACATTATCCCCAATTGTATTGATTTCTGATTTATTAGATGAACCTGCCTTACTGTTTTGATTTATATGTAACCGTTTTGTAATGTCAATTGCTGAATAAAATTTTAAATTAAAAAACAAAAAAATTGGGCAGTTTTCCATGTCCTGTATTGTCCATCTTTGCACATAATAAAGAAAACATGCTGATGCAATATGTGTAATCTTGAGTCATTATTACAGTTACACTTCTGGGGGGAAGAGAGTGGTGATGGTGTCCCTTCCACCCCCTAAGTTACAGCACAAGGCGGAAGAAGCAGCCGGGTGTACCTTGCTTCAGCTAGACATTCCCCACCTCAGGAAGTGTAAGGTACACATATTTTGGATTGACCTCTGGGTGAGGCAGGGAAGAGCTCAAAGTATGGCCTGGGTCACCCCTTCCACAGGGGACAGAAAGGGGATGGGAGACTGGGCTGTAAGGGTAGGATCAACCAACTTGATGTAACATTTAGATGGCTTGGGAGGTTTTCCAGTCTGGCTTGGCAGGTTTTTCAGTCTGAAGGAGGGTATAGGGCTTTCCTAGTTGGTTGGGGGGGGGCACGCTGCAGTGTTGCATGATGTCATGGCACAATATTTTTACTGTCTGGTGGTAACCATGGGTCATGTAGTGTGCCCCGGTGGTCTTGTGTATGTCTAGGACCAGCCCTAGTGCATGTAGGGCTAGTGCCAGCAAGAAAGGGATTGTCTGCACACAGTAGCCACAGTGGTGTTTTAATGGTTGAGCAGATGCTCTTGGGTAAAATGCAGAGTGGCATCTGATCAGCACCAAGTGCAGAAGCAGAGGTGAGAATGAGCCGAGCTGGCTCTGAGAAGACGCAGCCTTAGAAAGCAAGTGTTCTCAGCGGTATAGAGAAAGGTCATTTCACAAAAGCAGCACATTTAGTTTTGCAGGCAACAAGTGCCAGGGAAACAAATATACAGTCTGACTACCATTAACATAGTAAGAACCCTGAGGCGCTGGGGGGGGGGATACTACATCAGTCAAATGGAGGTGGGCTAAAAAAACGGGTGCCATCTTAAACAGCAGCAGGATGCTCAGTGAAGTTGTGCACTGCAAATACTTCAAAATATAAACAGTACAGACGGCTAGTTGAGAGTCTGCGAAACACAGCCATATATTCAATTTACTCCAGAACTACCTAGTTAAAAAAAAATAAAATAAAACTACAGACAGGCAGACTGAAAATATGAGACAGCACATTTAAACTGCAAAAATGTGCAATTTTTTTATTATTCTTTTGTTACTAAATCCTAGAAGTTTACGATTGAAAGTCAGAATTTTACCAAACTTGGATTGTTTTTAGTTTGAAGGGTGGGGTTTCTAATAAAATCGGTCCCATCTGTCTTAAGGGGTCACTAAAGGGGAGTTGCTGGCCTTTGAAGGTGGTTTGGTCACAAAGTACTGTTGGCAGTCCTGAAGCCATGCTGGCAGGCAGAGGAGGATGAAGGAGGAACCAGAAGAGCTTTTGGGACAGGCCCTGGGAGGGCTTTATACCAGAGACATTTAAATAAATGTTCAGCTCAAGACAAGAGGAAAAGGTATAATTTAAAGGAGAAAGGGATCATATGTGAGCAGTCTTCTTCTGTGGAGTAATGCCAGTGTTGGAATTATTCGGGGGGAGGGGGTAGCTCACTCATCACTGCTATTGACTTATGGGAAGGGGGACTCGGTTTAAAGATTTGACCCTTATTGGGGGGCCCCCATCCACCCATCTCCCAAAGCTTGTATTTCCAACACTGGTAATGGCTAAAGTTACACAGCACACTACAGGTTTTCACATTGGGAAAACTTATCTATATAGTGACTTGGGGGTTTCTCTAACAGAAATTAATTACAAAAATTACTATAGAGAGCCAAAGAAGTTGGTTGTCCAGCCGGGGTACTGAAAAAGTATGTTTTTAAAAGCGATTTATGCCATAGTGAGGTAGGTATCCATGTTAATGGAGTAGAACAGGCTCAGAATTTTCCGGCAGTTGGTCCGTAATTTTGAACTGAGGATCCCATTGTGTCCCGTGCGACTGCAGTGATTGGTGCTGAGGAGTGGATCGGCTTAGTGTCCACTCAGGGTCTCAGATTCTGGGAGAAATACAGGGTATTAAATGGCTCATATACAGTAGCCTAGCAGAACGCTACGCAAACTGGGGTAATGCTGATCATTTCCAGAAGTGAGCGCAGTAGCCTGCTAACCTTTTTGAGTGAGGCCATTGCACAGTAGACAGAATTAATAAAACTATATATAGATTTCAAATTTTGCTAACCATTCTGTGTCAAGTGCTATGCATTGTCACATCTGATTAGCAATTAAAGTGCTAATCATTGTTTTTTGGCTTATTTAATACCTTGAAACAGAATATTTAAGTATAAAAAAGCTGCACAGCTCATTTTTGGACAGATTCAGCAGGAAGATGGACATGAAGGGAACGGTACCTGACCAGGAAGTCCAGCTTTATAGAGGCCACCAGCCATACAGGGCCTGGGATTACTGTATGTGAGCTAATCTTAGCGAATAGGGGATAGCCTGTATTCAAGTGCCACGATCAGTAGGGCAGCACGTGAGAACAGGGAGAGTTTAGTTATTGCCTGCTTAAAGTGCTGCCTGCTCCTGTAAGTTGTCTCAGCCTCCATCCAGCAAGTTTGGAACAGTGTTTGCCAGCTACTAGGTCATATTCGAGAATCATCAACACCAGGGTTTACTGCAGTTTCCGGAGGGTCCAAAAATTTATTCTCTAAATTAGAGCGCTCATAAGGAAAGTGGGTTAGTACTTTCAGGTATTTTTTTTTTTTTGCTGGATTAGTTCAAGAGGGACACTCGTCTGCCATACGGCGATTTCTGATTCCCACTTGCTGCAGAAGTCTGCTGTCCAGCAATTAGAGTTTTTCCTCAAAGACAGGAGGAGGGGTTTGAATCTGATTTGCCTAGAAGTATTTGTTAGTCAAATGTTATTAAATGCTACAGTCATTACAGTGATCTTGCCATACATAGAAACAGAAATTGGTGGCAGATAAGGAGCACTAGGCCCATCCAGTCTGACCATTTTCCCTGCCTACTGTAAAAGTCGCAGACCCTACTTGATCTTCGCCTTTAGCTCCTCGTTCCTGTTGCTAGTGTCGTCCCATGCATGTCTGAATTCACACTGGGTTTGACTCCACCACCTCCGCTGGGAGTCTATTCCATCCATCTACCACCCTTTCCGGTGAGAAATATTTCCTCACGCTACCCCTTAGTCTACCCCCTTCCAACCTCATGTCATGCCCCTCGTTCCTGGACATCTCCTTTTCTGAAAGAAGCTACCTTCTGGTACCCTATTTGTGCCTTTTAGATATTTGTAGGTTTCTATAATATCAGTCTCTCCTCATGTGACTTTTGGTGCAGGCCCTGCACCGTATTGTTGCCCTTCTTTGAACTACCTCTACCCTGTCTATGTCCTTACGGAGATGCAGCCTCCAAAACTGGACACAGTATTCCAAATGAGGTAGTATAAGTGAATGCTAATTGGTTGCATTCTAGGGAAGGGTATCTGGGTAAAAAGGGTGACTGGGCTGACTGAGGTGGGTATAGGCCTAGTGGCCACTGCAGAGAAACTGCAGTGACTGAGGTCCAAGGGGTGATCTAGTGCTGGTGGTATTGGTAACTGGAAGGCTGGTGGGTCCAGCATAGTCTGCAGGGTTAGCAGGTGCAGACCTGTGGGAAGAAAGAATGCAGAGTTTTAGTACGCATGCATAGTATTTAAGTTTCAGTCCGTTTTTAAGAGGCTGTATGCAAAAGTGTTGTTTTTCTCATTTTGCAAGTTCTGTCTGTCAAGCTGGCAGAACAGCACAATAAATTTACCTTCATTTCACTTGAAAACTATCGGAGTTCTACTTTGATGGTGTTGTCTCTAGCATCAGTCGAGTACAGCATCTTCTCTCCCACACAGGTTCCCACAACTGTCTGGTGGGTAAGTGAGCTTTGCATATCAGCCAGTGGTGATGGGTGGAAGGAGTTCTGATACCCAGCCACTGTGTTATAACATGGCCCCATGCCCAGAAACCTGTGCCTCTCTGCAACTGGGAGAAAGGCTAATTCATAGAAAAGAAGTATTGCAGTTGAAGTCCTACCTGTTGAGTTCCGGCAGTGCTGTGGGAAGTGTAAGAACCACTTTACAAAAATGTGCCACTGTACCCTTAAGGTTGAATGCAGCTCTGATATTGCATGTCCTGTCTAAGTGAACTTTTGGAAACCAGACTGTTCCGGGGGTGGGGGGAGGAGGAGGAGGTGTATGGACAGCGAACCTGAACTTGATTTCGAATGTTAAATGAATTGGCTCTTGCCTGCAGGATGAGCGAATAGCATCTAACGATATGTGCATATTGGATAATAAATTCTGTATCCAGTGCTAGACTCTATCCAAGTACTGGACTCACAGTTATGTTTCTAGACTGTCCAGTGCTAACCCCCATGGTTTGCAAGCCTTTACTGCTTACAGAGGCTTCTGTTCTCCTGGAAGATAACTGGTTATCAAGTCACTGGTGTCAGTGGTTGTATGCGTCCTTCCTTGTAAATGATGTCAGCAAGTGCACTTAGACTGGGGATGGGGCTACACTCAAGGTTAAATTCTGACCTCCACAGTTGTCTCTGCCAGAAGACACAGTAATGAACGGTTACAGTGCATTGTACTGGTTTGTGGCAGCAGTGTTTGCATGATGTAGGGACTTGCCATGGATGCAATGTGAGGCCCACCCAAAACATTACGTGTTCCCTTCTGTCTGTTTCTTCCATTGCATGCTGTTCCCAGGAGCCAGGCTGAGAGGTGCCATCATGCTAAGAAACGCACTATTTATTTATTTTTTGTTGACCGGGTAAGTGCATTAAACAACATTCTCTATTTTAAGGCACAACCTGGGAGAATTACAGACAAAATCAGCATATTATAACCGGAGTTCCAGACAGCATATAGCACGGTTGCCTGTGTGGTGACCAGTGTTCGGGGGGGGGGGTGAGATCCGGTAGACACCAGGGCATCCATCAGCAAGTCAGGGACAGAGGGTGTGGGGGTGTGGGGTACTGCTAGCCACCAGGGACTCTTGTGCAGGCATTGGGGTGGGAGCTCGGGGGACAGGAGTATGCCACTAGACATCAGGGCACACATGGCATGGACCAGAACAGGACCTGGAGGGTGGGGGTGCCACTAGACACCAGGGAGAGCAATTTACAATGCTGGAGCGAGTGCTTAAAAGGTGTGGGGGTGTGTGCCACTGTACCCCAGGGAGTACATTAGCGTAGAGGGGACAGCATTCGGTGTCCAGTGGGGTGGTTGCCACCATAATTGATGTGACAGGTGACGTCGGGACAGACGCAAACCTGCTGCCACATCCCATGCAAATGAGCCCATAATGGGCATGCATATGACCCCTTAGTGCCTTGCATGCCTGATAGGCTCATCTGCATTCTGCAACTTAATATCGTACCATGGCTCCTGGCTCTATCCAGTGCAGGGGGTGCAACTCCCTGTGGGCTGCATACAGCCCAGGTCCATGTTGGGGCAGTGCAGCTTCCTTTAGTGCTGTGCCGACATGGCCCTGTATGCAGTCGGTTAGTGCTAGTGCACAGTGTGACTGAATATATCACCCTCTGGGATGGGAGCAAATGCAGCGCAAAGCTTTGTGCTCTGCTTTAGCACCTTTTGAATATCTAGCCCTAGATGCGTTCTTTAGGCTGGCCTCGGGAAAGAAATTGAGAACGTTGTGATATATTTCATGAGAAACAGTAGCTGCAACTAATCAGGGTGCAGAGTTTGAACTGCTAGGTACAGACATCTCCTCCTAACCCCATCCCCCGGGTCACACCTGGAAACCGGCCTCGGCTCAGTGTGCATCTCTCTGTTACCAAATTTCTAACTAAATAAATAATCAAAGAGACAGAAGTGTTGTGTTTTGATTAGGGGGATGTAGACTGAGATTTAAACTGAGATAGAGGGACTCTTAGATGTGGGATTTCCTTTGTACTGTCTGTATGAAGAGCTATACTGCACAATTTAAATTTTTTATTTTATAGTTGTTAATAAAACACTGCTTGTGAATTGTATAACTTCTTCTGGTTTGCTTATGCTTCCGTACCTCCGCCTCTGCAACAAGGTGACCTCTTAGTAAGTATGCAGGTTAGGCCAATGCATTTTCTCAGTCACTAGTTCTAGTGACTGCAAAACTAAATCCCAACCCTGGATGTCCAATCATGAAGTATTAACAGATCCCCAGCTATTGTGAAAGTAAGATACTCAAGAAACTCAACAAGAAATCTGACCACAACAGGTTACTCAAGGTCTTATCAAAGCTGGATAATTGAATTAATAATTTTTGAATTATCTAACCATACAGCTGGACGACCATGATGAGACATAGACACACACACACACACACACACACACACACACACACACACACACACACACACCAAAATAAAATAAGTTTTTTTTTTTTTCCTTTTTAATTATGTGCATTGTTTTTATATTCAGAACCTTGAAAGGCCTGTTCCAGTCACCACTTGTCAAAAGGAAGAAAGCCAAGTGTTTTTTGCATCTTGCATAGTATTGCAGCTTCATGAATTCTGCCTTCAGACAATGTGCTGTTGACTTGGAATCCCTCTCCCAAGCTATAAATGACTGCTTTGAATATTGCTGTTTTTTGCCCATTCTGGCCAATTGCTGATTCTGTTTTGCTCTGATGCATTGTCTTGGTGAGCTACTATACTACAGCTACAGCTACATCCAAAATGGCATGGAAGCAAGATAAGACTCACTGTGGTCTTCATTACTGTTCTTCATTCATCTGTGCAAACAAATCCATCTTTCCAGATGCGTTCCTTTGCTGCCCAGGCAACACACTATAGTGAAAATGACTTGCGGCCATCCATTCTAAAAATCCAGTCTGTTGCACAGTGACAGGTAGCAAGCTGCCAAGCACATTAGGCTCACAACCCTGACTGAAGGCAAGCAAATCAAGAAAAAGCACAGTTTCTGCAGGGTTGCCCAGCCATGACAGTAGCTGGATTTTCGCTTACCCCTATCCATTACAATGAACTTAGCTCTCTTTGTATTTGCCCTTCAAGGAAATTTACTTGCCCTGGACAGGGGGCAATAGGATTTGCACACCCCTGCCTTCCTACATAGAACTGCATGCAAGGAAAGTGACTATTTTGCAACAGCCACTTTTGATTTGGAACAACTAGTCTGTTGAAATTGACCGTCACTCTTTCCTAAGGGTCACAAACTCTTTTGGTGCTGGCAGTTCACCCGTATTGGGGCACTAGAGGTCGTTGTTTAACATGGTGAGAGGCATGGTGGTTTTGAGGCAGGAGCTATAGTGTCAGTTGCACCTGGTTTAGGCCCCCCCCCCCAACAAGAGTGTATCGATCCTGGGGTACCCTCTACTGACCCAGACACTCTTAATTGTTTGCAGGTCAGCTGGGATTGTGTCAGAAATACCAGTGTGCAGGAGGGCAAGATAGTGAATACTGTGGAGGACTCTAGGCTCATGTTGCATGACCTCTCTGTGCAGGGAAGAAAAGCACTTCACAGGGTGGGGAGGGACTACCATTCATAAATTCAGGGGAATTTGCCACAGATTGAAGAAAACGGTCAATGCACCCCCGGTTGGGAGTAGTTTATTTTTTAATAATCTTGCTTGTTGATTAGGTTGTTTGTCCAAGGATAACGAAAATGAATTGTGCGATTGATTCCACATTGTGTAATGTAGGCAGGTAATTATTGACTTGGTCTTGTCTGCAAACAGCTACAGTACTTTTAGGACTGTATATACCCAGGTGGTATGGTAAAATGCAATTGTTAGAAGCCTAAATATTTACTTTTCATTTGTTGCCTGAATTCTTTTCTCATTGCCAAATATTACATAAAGGGTTGCATGTCTGTGCAAGTCCTTTGTACGTAGTTAACTATTAGGATGTTGCCAAGTTAGATGAGTCCATTAAGTTAAAGCTGCATCCAGACCACTAGTCAAGCTCCACCATGAATGTTTTTCTTGTGCCTTCTCTAGGTTTTACATTGATTTGTCTCCTTTTTACCTGTTGCTGTGTCCATCTTTATTTTGTCTCTTTTCTGCCCATTTTCTTGTGCTAGTCACTTTTCAACTTTGCAGTTTGGTGCTAATCAATTATTGGCAACTCGCCCATCAACAGACACTCTTTGAATCTCAGGAAGCCATGATCAGGGGTTGGGTTACTAACACATGGCATGGTGTCATATAATAGACAATCCACTACTGTGCGTGTAGTCCTGCTCTAATATACTCATGCCTTGGTGTGTGTGGTGATGCATGATGCCACAGGCCAGGTGTGTTCAACCACCTAAAGTGCGCATATATCAGAGCACAACCACACACGCTGTAGTGGATTATCCTTATTTATAAAATGGCTAGAAATGTTGTGAGGGGGGCAAAAAGTAGTCTCTGTGTGGCAGAAATTAGTTTTATTCAGGTAATCTGGGTGATCCTGCCATAATTTTGATAGCTTAATAGTGATTAAAAAAAAAAATTATGCGGCTGACCCTGCCATTTTTACACCGACTCTGGTCTAATGACTTCCACTTTCATCTTCCAGGGTAGTGTGATCGAGCGGTGTTTACTGTAGTAAAACAAAATGCTGCCAAAGATTTATATTGAGAAAGGTTTTGTACAAAAAGATGTAAGCTGTTTGGTTTAAGTTGACTTAAGTTACTTTTGTATTAACAACAAAAAGAAAAACTCAACAAAAAGCTGCTGAGTGTACAGCGAGGAGAGCAAGCGAGTCAGCGGCTTCAGAAGTGTAGATGCAAGCCTTTAGTTATAGCGGCGGTTGCTCAGGCTTCGTCTACACTTCTGAAGCCGCTGACTCGCTCCGCTCCTCGCTGTACACTCAGCAGCTTCTTGTTGCGTTTTTTTTGTTGTTGCGTGTGTTTTTTTTTTTTTTTAACAGAAAAGTTGCAAGAGACAGTTTAAAACCACACAGCTTACATCTTTTTGTATAGAACCTTCTTCATTATAAAGGTTTGCCAGCATTTTTTTATTTACCGCAGTGAATGTCACTCAGTCACACTATACTGGAAGACAAAAGTGAAAGTAGTTACACGTGAAACAGTGTAAAAATGGCAGGATCAACCAGATAATTGTTTGCAGTGTTAGACAGCTGCATAGATTTACTTGGTTATAGCTGGTGATGTTAGGCTATGTGTGTGGCAGCCTGTGTGTGCTAGGTGTGTGGAGTGATCTTGTCTAGGCTGATAATGAGGTTCTGAGGGATGGAAAGTAGTGCAGGCATGCAGTCATAGTGGGAAGTGTGCGGGTTGTGGGATAATGCATGGTCATGTGGTGTATTTTATCCAATCGGGGATCCGATTTTAATTATTTTGGTCTCCTACCCATTTTATAAGTAAGCAATAAGACATGACAGGGTGTGCATTATGGTGATATAATCGCATGTCTCAGGTGCATTGTTAGGCAGTGCAGCAGTGTCTTCCAAATACTACAGAAATATGATATATCACTGTATTCTTACTCTTAGGTGTCTTATTGCATAAAAATGGCATTTAAATATTTTACTTAAAATGAATGAAAATAAGAAGAAATTATTTTAAAAAGATTAAAAAAAAGGACCTTTAATGGAAATATGCTTCCATTTTGATTTTGAAGACAAAAAATAGATCTTGCTTCGAGAGGGCTCTTGCAGTAGGTAATTACAAATAGGACTGATGCCGGCAGGCGTCAGGACCCCATGGAAAAATTTCTAGCTAGCAGTCTGTGGTGGGGGACCGCCCCACATCAGGTGACCGACATTATGCAACGTCAGTATAAAAGGGCGGTCCCCCACGCCTGCCTTCCACTTCTTTCCTGCCAAAGGCCAAAAGACGAGAGAGAAGCGGATATTTCCCATCCTGGAAAAGGAGCTGAAAAAGCTGAGGGGGATGGAGGGCGGGAAGGTATTACCTACTGCAAGAGCCTCTCTCGAAGATCTACTGTTACGGTAAGTTTTTACGTAACTGTACTATCTTACTTCGAGAGGGCTCTTGCAGTAGGTAGTTACATATAGGATTGAGTCCCAAGCAGTCTGGAACAAGGAGAAGTAAACGAGAGGAGGAAAACTACTCAGAAGTAGACCCTCTGGCTGTGAAGGCCTTAGCTCAAGTTTATTGCAGGAAAACTCCATTGAGCAAGCTCATTCACAAGGAGGTCCTGAGGCATGTACACTGATGAAGAACATTACATAAAATAGAATACTTAATAGAACAATAGTATAACATGTATTCAAGGTGTACACTTGGATCAAGCAGGATATTACATAAAAGGATATAACATTGGAAGACACTAGACAGTGAGAAGACATATGGTACATAGTGTGTAAGCCCTTCAAGGTAGCATGCCAGCAGTACAAGGCAGGGTAACTGGTGTTTGCAATAAATAATTTTAGTATATTGAGCAGCGAGAGGGAATAAAGGATAAACGAGGTAATCCAGGCTTGGCAAAAGTGAGGGAAGTAGTAGATATGGAGAGAGAGCCAAGAATAGGACGGGGAAGGGGAGCAGGTGTGGGATTCTTGCAGTAGTGGTCACGGCTCGGAAGTCAGAAACTACGAGGACGTAGTTGTGTCTTGGTTAAATGGTGGTAGTGTGAGCAATAAGTAAGCAGCATGCACAAGGGCGAGGAAGGTCTTGCACATGAATGTATAAGGCACACCCAGGGATGGGAAGGGGCTTAATAACAGTTGCAGATATCTTTTATCTTAGCTGCATTTAGCACTTTGTAGAAGTTAATTGAAACTATGCTAGTTAATTTCAGCACAGTTTGGAGTTGGTTCCAAATAGAGGGAAGAGCATGTGCAATAGCGCGTTTACCAAAGGAGGTACGTGTCCTGGGTATGTCCAGCAGAATGAAGTCAGATTTCCTGAGAGAGTATGCACTGTGAGAAATACAGATGAGAGATGATGGGTAACTCGGTAGTTTATGCAGGTGCAACTTAAGGGTCCAGAGACCAGCATGGAGCAAGCGTCTAGAGGTAAGAGATGTCCGGCCAACAGCTGCGTACAGGTCACAGTGGTGCGAACAGTAAGGGGAGTTGGTAATAAACCGTAACGCACGGTGATAAAGGATGTCTAGTTTGCTTAGGTTTGCAAGAGAGTAGTTGAAGAGTAAATTACATTGCCATAGTCAAGAAAGGGAAGAAATGTAGCCTGAATGAGCCTGTTTCAAGTCTCGAGGGGGGAAAAGGGACCTATTTCTAAAGAAGAAACCTAGCCTGGCTTTGAGCCTCCTGGTTAAGTCCTCGATATGGTCATTAAAAGAGAGCTTGTTGTCTATCCAGATACCCAGATATTTAAATTTGGAAATTACTTCCAATGGTCCGCTTAGCGTGGTAACCATAAAGTCTTTAGGCGGGGTATGGGAGGTGCCTGCGGAGGTACAACGAGAGAATATCATAGCTTTGGTTTTCTTTGCATTAAGCAGAAGCTTTGCCTTTATTAGATTATGTTCAAGTTGGGCAAAGTCTGCTTGAAGCACCCCCCCCAACTTCAGATAACGTTGAGCCAGAGGTATACAGTACAGTGTCATCTGCAAAGAAATGCAGATTGGATGTAGTTATGTTGGAATCAAGGTCATTAATGTACAACGAAAACAAGATAGGGCCTAGAATGGAGCCTTGGGCGACTCCTCTGACAACTGGCAGAGAGGCAGAGAAAAGACCATCGGCTTTTACTTTCTTAGGAAAGGAGACCTTGCAGAACAGCCAACCTGAAGCCTGCTCTACAGCAAGAGGCAATGTCCAAACTGTAATGTTTCGTAAAGGTATGGACAGAAGTCAAACTTGCGGCTGCACAAATGTCAGCCGCTCACACGTTCTTGAAACAAGCCGCAGAGGCAGCGACTCCTCTGACCTGTCAGGGTCTTGTTGTACTTTGCATCACCTTCTGTTATGACATGAGCCAAACATTTAGACAGGCATTGCTTGGAAACGGCATTGCCTTCTCTTTTGTGAGCAAAAGAGACAAACAGTTGATTAGTTTTTCTGAGATCCTTCGTCCTGGTGGTGTAGTATCTCAGAATTCGGTGAACATCCAGAGTATGTAAGAGGTACTCGACTTGATTGGAGTGCTGCTTAAAGAAGCAGGTAACTCTGGATTGATTCAGAGTAGATTCTGCTACCACCTTCAGAAGAAACTTAGGGTTGGTATGCAGAGCCACATGTTTTTTGTGAAAAATCAAATATGGTATTTTACACATCGGGGCCTGGAGCTCGGAAATCCGTCAAGCAGAAGTAATGGCCATGAGGAAGAGAGCCTTCCACGAGAGGAACTTCAGGTCTGCTGAGGCTGCCGGCTCGAAAGGAGACAGAGTAAGCTTCTCAAGAATAAAATTCAGATCCCAGGTAGGAGCAGGAACCCAGATAGGGGATCTAAAGTGGAGGACCCCTCTAAGGAAGGTCTTGGAGACCTCCAGTTGAGCTAACGTCCTGTCCACAAAAGGGACATGGTAGGCCGAGATGGCCGCCATGTGAACCTTCAGAGATGAATGACTGAGACCCAGATCAAAGAGGTGTCGCAAGTAATCCAGAAGCTGCCCAACAGAGCATGAGGAAGGCTCGAAATCTTTGAAAGCGGCCCAGACAGTGAACCGTTTCCATTTCATGGCATAGGTAGATCTAGTGGAGGGTTTCCTGGCCTCCATCAGAATCTCAGCCACTGGGGCGGGACCCCAAATCGGGCCTGAGCTACATCTGCAGGAGCCACGTGTGCAACTGAAGGGACTTGAGGCCTGGATGGACCAGGGTCCCCTGATCCTGGGTCAGCAAAAGTCGTGACAGAGGAAGAGGAGGTTCCTCTGAATACTGTTGCAGAAGAGAGAACTAAACTTGCCTGGGCCAGAAAGGAGCAATCAGAATCATTCGAGCTCCTTCTGATCTGACTTTCTGTAAGACCCTCAGAATCAAGGGGATTGGGGGGAAAAGCATAGACGAATCTGTCCTTCCAGTTTAGAGACAGAGCGTCTCTCCAAAAAATGCCATGCTCTGGACTAAGCGAGCAGAAGTCGGAAAGTTTTGCGTTGAGTGGATGCGAACAGGTCTACCAGTGGTGTTCCCCAACATATGAAGATATCGTTGGCTACCCCCTGATCCAGTTCCCACTCATGAGCGTGAGCAGACGACTGACTGAGTCGGTCTGCCAACGTGTTCTTGACCCCCGGGACGTGAATCGCTGTGAGGTGAAGGTTGTGCTGAGCTGCCCAATCCCAAACTCTCATTGCCTCCCTGCAAAGAGGGTAAGAATGAGTTCCTCCCTGTTTGTTGATGTACCAGACCACACACATGTTGTCTGTCTGGACAGTCAGGTGCCTGGGAAGCAGATGCAGATGCAGAGCCTGAAGAGCGTACAGCACAGCCCGAAGTTCAAGCACATTGATGTGGAGAGATTTCTCGCGCTTGGACCAGGAGCCCTGGGTCCTGTGAGACCCGAGATGGGCTCCCCAGCCCTCGCCCGAGGCGTCCGTAGTCAGCGTCTGGGAGGGGGAAGAAAGACAGAAGGGAACTCCCCAGCAAAGTTTCTCTGGAACCATCCACCATTGCAAGTCCCGAACCATAGGGCGTGGATTCCAGAAAGAGTTGATCTAGGTCATCCACTGGCTGATCCCATTGAGACCGAAGCGTCCACTGAGAAATTCTCATGTGGAGCAGAGTACGAGGGAATGTCAGAATCGCAGCCTCCATGAGCCCGAGGAGGCGAAGGACCAGCCTGGCGCTGACCTGCCTGCGGCTGGACAACAGGCTGACCTGAGCCTGGAGCAAGGCCACCCTGTCCAGTGGCAGGAATGCTATGCCGGAGGTCATGTCCAGGATCGCCCCGATAAACTGGAGCCTTTGAGATGGGAACAAGTGGGACTTGGTCTGGTTGATGGTAATTCCCAGGCAGGCAAAAACCTGTAGGGAAAGGCAGCGCAGGAGTTCCACCCTGTACGAGGCTGCCAGGAGCCAATCATCCAGGTACGGGAAAACCCCTTGGTACGCAGGTAGGCCGTTACCACCGAAAGACATTTGGTGAACACTCAGGGCGCCGAGGGGAGACCGAATGGGAGAGCCTTGAACTGGTAGTGGTCCCCCTGGAACGCAAAACATAGGTATTTGCGGTGGGAAGGGTGAATAGGGGTATGCAGATAAGCATCCTGCATATCCAGAGAGCTCAGCCACTGTCCAGGCCGAAGAAGGGGCAGAAGGCTCTGCAGAGAGAGCATCCTGAACCTTTTGTACTCCACGAACAAGTTCAGGGAGCTGAGATCGAGAATCTGCCTCACGTCTCGTGACTTCTTTGGAACCAGAAAGAAATGGGAATAGCACCCCGGCCCCCAGAGGTGGGGAGGAACGG